>QGMK01000799.1:0-17032 GCA_007825345.1 Lachnellula suecica
TTTATTGCGAGCCGCGGGTTTGGGTGACTTATTCGATTGAGGTGAGCTATTCTGTTTTTGAAAAATGCGGAGGTGGTTTTCTTGTCTTCGAAGATGGGGTTTTGGCTTTGGATTTTACTGATGCTGTTTTGAAGATCACTCTTATTACCATTGCTGGTGGAAGCATTTGCACCATCCCGCGTTTTCGGGCCCCCAAATGGAGATTTGTACGCGCTGGGCTGTTTGGCTTTATTCTGCTCTCTGGAGCGGTTCCGATGACACACGCTGCGAATCATTTTGGCCGCGAGCAGGCGGCGCTGCAAATGGGGTGGTGGTGGCTGGTTGTTGAAGCCTGCTCCTATGTCACGGGAGCTGTGGTTTATGCGGTAAGTACACATCCGAACTTGACGCTGCTAATGTGTCTATTTGGGAGAATTACTAACGGTGGGTTTCTTTCTGTAGACGAGATTCCCGGAGTGTGTGAAGCCAGGCGCTTTTGATATATGGGGCAATTCGCACCAGGTCTTTCATATTTTTGCCGTGATAGGCGCGTGTCTTCATTTGGTTGGCATGATCAAGGCGTTTGACTTTAACCACAATCCTGCGACGAGAAGGTGCTAAAGCGCTAGCTGGTTAAAACTTCTTTTTTGTTTGGTGGGTAATCATGTAGGCATAGATTGAGGGTGCATAGATCTGAGGCGTTTTGGTCAATGCTGCATAGTAAGCCTTGCGGAAGCAGAAACTTCTCTGGTGTTCTTGCATAGTATATATTGGGAACATATCAAAATATACAATAGGATGTACCGTGCTGGGGAAAATGCTAACTTATTGCGCCTCAGCCCCAAATTGACCTGGGCAATGACTCTGGCCTTGGTAAATCAGGATGTAATGCTGGCAACTCAACTGAGATATCCATCCCTCCAGCAGCATGACAGACATGCCATCCCGGGTTCAAGCGAACAGGACAATATCTCCTCGCGCGTCTCGTTCCTTCTTTTTCCGCAATCGCGGTGAAAGCTTCCACAAGTTTGGAGGCATATGAACGCCACTGGCATGGGGCCAAGAAGCCTGGCCCAGCTTTCCATCTCTTTTCTGAATTTGAAAAACAAGGAGAATATCATCAGCACCACGCATTTATTATAGACATTTTTGCACCGTAAATTCCGCCACACTCGCTCGGGTTTGGCTCGTCAAGCCCCTCGTCGATACTCATCAATCGAAAAAACACCGTCGGACTTCCAAAGAACCCCGCATGATTACTGGCCAGGTTAAGTACTCTGGTCAGTAGTCGGGCGACTCTTTTCGCTTTGAGAAGGCAGCATAGATTTCAACTCGTTGTGGTAGCTAATATCCGCTGTGGTTAGCTCGTTGACAGTGGGCAAAGTAGCTTCTTCACGCCTCGAGGTTTGACCCTCAGAGCGGTAGACATTCCGGATGAACGTACGGATCCCTGATAGATCATTCCTGGAGGGTATATCCGGAATCTGTGGCGGAGTGTTGTTGTCCGGTGAAGCCAGATTGGAATAACTTTCGGCAGAACTGGGGCGGCGCTTACGTCTTTCTCTGACCCAGGAGCTCAAAGAATTGCCTAATTGCTTGAAACGACCATAAAGTGGTACAAAAATGACCGGCATAGAGTGACACAAGAGTCCAACGTTTATTTCCACTATGCTTCGTGTTCACAGGGCGTTAGCTTTTGCAAGTTCATTTCATACCAATGAAAAGATGCTCACCT
Organism: Lachnellula suecica; assembly: GCA_007825345.1. Taxonomy (NCBI): domain Eukaryota; kingdom Fungi; phylum Ascomycota; class Leotiomycetes; order Helotiales; family Lachnaceae; genus Lachnellula; species Lachnellula suecica. Next base: position 1,715 of record QGMK01000799.1, read on the forward strand.
TGTCGCATACACCGGAACAAGTGTCCACGAGAAATCCTCCCCCTTGAAAATATGTTTATTTTGACGGATGATCAAATTCGTCAAGGCAGCACCGCAAGCCCTGAATGAAAGTTATTAAACAGCTTGTAATTGTTTTTACGGTGCGTATCTCTCCACTTACAATAAACCGGTCAAGAAGATCATGCATAACCCGATTTTCTTAGCCCGAGAGACATTCAAAGTAACTACCTGGTGGAGAGGTATAAACAAGATATAGAAATCTGTAATCACATTGAAGTAAGACGCGCCGGTGATGAGCTTGGTAGCCTTCGTACCACAGCGGTGAACCATATCAGGGTCCACCCATCCATGCTCACCAGGCCAGGGAGAGCAAAGTACGGCGTCAGCGACCACAAAGGCAACGCAAAAGGTTGTTACTACGGCTATGCCAACCCATGCCATAACTCTGATATGGCGAACGACGGCAAAGAGGCGCAAATAAAAAGCAAAAAATGCCACTTTGATCGTAGTGCTGCATATTCGAATGAGAATAGAGTCCGCGAGAGATCCCTACCAAGAAGTTAGTTCAAGGTTGCATGTAAAAAAGATGTACAAAGACCAAACCTTCTGGTATTTAATGAATTGGGAGATTGAGACATCCCAAAGATGAATACCTAAGATACCACCGCCAGGCTTCCAAAGAACTACAATCGCGTTAACTCAATACAAATCAAGATGAAATATGACTAATTCAACGACTTACGTTTAAGAATGAGAGCAGAGTAAGAAAGTGTCAAAATCTGTATGGTGTGGTATCAGTAAGATTTGGTGCTGAGAAAGGAAGCGCAGGAATCACAGACGGTTGCAGCGGTGCAAAGCCCTGTGTGAGATGTGTAAGCGTCATGGCAACAAGGACAGAATAGGAAGCGTAGATGGGAGAGATGTGATCTTACAATCATCTATTCCGTAAGATTTGGTAACTCCAAGGCGAATGTAGAGCCTAAGTAATACGAAAATCGACACGAGAGCAGTGAAGACGCCAATGATAATCACCAATTGGTATGATCTTGACACAGGGTCGACAAAATTTGACACTTGACCTGGCGGTGGTGGCCTCACTGGGGTCGAATCTAGATACCCAGAGTCCATCGTAAGTTCAGATTGGCATCGATAGTCATTTGACGAGGCTATTGGAGAGCGAGGCAGGTTTGGCTGTAAATGAAAACTCTGCTGTTGAAACTTCACACGTGAGTTCTGATGTTTATACGTCCTTGATGTGTGGATTGATCTATGTGAAAGCTCGAGATGAGTTTTCTCCAAATGTGCGACCCCAAAAGCGACAATGTGGCGCAGAAAGTTTTATCCTGTAATGTGCTGCATCGTTATCTACCTTGGAGGAAGCCCTTCAATATAGCCGGATGTACAGACAAATCAAACCGCCAACCCCTGCACCTCGAGCTCTTTGTGACACCTTCTCAAAAAAGCTCCGATCGGCAGTTTCTGAGGTCTATTCATAGCGTTCATATTATAAATGCTGACAATAATCTCAAAACGGACACCGAACACCGGCATCCATGGTATTCAATTATTCGTGGGCGCGAAGCTGCGAGTAATTTATAACCCTGCCTACCGACCCCCAGCCTCAAGTTCTCGGACAATCATGCAATGTCGCGCCGATGCAAGCTGCAGCTTTTGAGTGCTCTGACCGGATACAAAAAATTAGTAAGGTTTCCTTCGACCGTTTGGGATACTCTCACAAGCATGCAAGATTTAATTTCTGTGCTGCACTGCTGCCTGGCTTGAAGTTTTGTAGTTGCGATGACTTAATATGTACGATTTACAGAGCAAGGCGAAGCTCCAGCCCCCCTTTTGACGCTCGCTTAAACTTTTTGTATATTTGCCGGGCGTCGAAGGAGTGAGCACCTGAAGACCTTGGAACTTTGGGGGAAAGCTCCCCCTTGTAACATGCCTCTATTCTTGAGTTTGGTTCGCCGTAAATTAGTAGTACACGATTTCGGTCCAATTTTCCTTAACGGGAAAGCCCCGTATGCTATACTGAGATGGATTCGCTTTATTTGCGCAAATGAGGCTCTGGTTTGTACTGGTCAATGTGCCTTATGACCCCATATCAAATTTACAGAATGCTTTGGAATATAATTGAAAGAAAAAACATTTCGTCGAAAGAAGCAGTACGGCACCAAACCATCGTTTGCCGAATCCCATCATGTTCAACGGTACGAACTTTGCGGCTATCTGTGTAAGTACTGAAGCATATTATTTATGTATTATTAATTTTGAGTTAGTGTTTAACGTTATCCCTTTCGCTCAAGGAACAGGTTGCCTTCTCTGGAAGTCATTCGTACAATACCTCTCTTGCGTCATACTTTTCCGTACAGGAAGCAAATGTCAAGCCAGTTTGTGTTGTCTCTCCACAGACAGCTCAAGATGTTTCAACTTTCATGCGTGTGGTCACTAATCCAACCACCCGCTGTCAATTTGCGATACGGTCCGGCGGACATTCGAGCTTTGCAGAAGCTGCCAACATTCAAAATGGAGTCACCATTGACCTGAGAGGGCTTGACAGCATAGAGCTAAACGAAGGATCCTCTCTCGTTTCTCTTGGAGTGGGGGCTAGCTGGGGAAGTGTTTACGCCCAGTTAGACCAATACAATCTCAGTGTGACCGGTGCTCGAGCTTTCAGTGTCGGTGTAGGGGGTCTCTCCATTGGTGGCGGGATCTCTTATTTCGGGCCTCGATACGGCTGGGTTTGCGATATGGTTGTGAATTATGTCGTCGTCCTAGCCAGTGGACCAATCATCAACGCAAATCAGCAAGAAAACCCAGACATGCTGTGGGCTCTCCGTGGTGGGACGAATAACTTCGGCATTGTGGTTCGCGTTGATTTGAGGACCTTCCAGCAAGGAGACATTTGGGGCGGCGTTGTCTTCCACCCTTTATCTACGGCCAGTCAACAAATTGAGGCCTTATCTAAGTTCAACACTGCCGGTACTTACGACGATTATTCCTCCTTAATTAGCAGTTTTGGATACCTTGGCGCGGATCAGGCTTCATTCATCATTAACAATATGGAAAACACCAGAGGATTAGTGGATCCACCGGCTTTTCAGGATTTCACTTCGATACCGTCTATGCAAAGTACAATGCGTATCACGAATATGACAGATTTATCCATCGAGACAGAAACACAGCAGGTGAGCGGATTGAGGTAAATGATTATCTACTTGATACTTTTGGAAGATCACTGAGACTACAATAGAGAAACTTCTGCGACGCTCACTATTCATTCAGAACTTGAAGCGTTGCATACGGTCGTGAATGCCTGGAACGCCAGCGTGCCGAGTGTCCACCGCATTCCAGGCCTAGTCTGGGCTATAGTTCTAGAGCCCCTTCCACCTTCTATCTATGGCCGATATGCTGCAAGTAATGCGCTTGGACTGATTGATCGAAGTGAGAAAGCTCTGATAGTAGTAATGCTAAGTGTAACATGGGACAATGCGGATGACGACGATGCGATTGAGAACGCGGCAAAAGATCTGATTGGAACGATTCAGCAAAGACTCGGCAATATGGGAATGCTAGACTCTTTCATATACTTGAATTATGCGGCGGCATGGCAAAGACCGATTTCTAGCTATGGGAAAGCTAACGTAGAAAAATTACTCAGGATACAGAAGGAATACGATCCGCATCGAACTTTTACGGACTATGTTCCGGGCGGTTTCAAGCTTCAGGACTGACAGGTTTCACGTAGGATGGCTTCTGAACCTGCTTTTAGTGAAGTCCGTCTCGAATGGGAATGCGAATGGTATCATCCAGCGACCGCAACTTGATGAGAGTTCAGGCAGGGCATTGGAGGTCAGGGGAAAACAGTCTTGGTGGCTACTAAATATGCGGTATAACCTGAAGTACTTTATGGCCAAGTTTACGTATGTTTACTAGACTTGGTTGAATAAATCGAATTTTGGAACGAATGATATTGCAATGCACTGTACTAGCCTGGGGCTCCTGCACTGACGTTCTCTTTGGCCTGAGTCGACTTTTCCCGGACATTGCCAGGTCACTTTTGTGCAACTGCCAACCCATGTCTCATGCATAACAGCCCTTTGGCAGAATCTTTATCGTTCTCCGTGTCATTAAACAGGTAGCAGTGCAGTAGTTTCAGCTGCGTTTGATTAACCCACCATCAGGTGTGTACTGATCCATGTTTCCTTTGGTGACTGGGCTCGATGCAATAGTATCCCGGTTCACCTGCGAGGCAATCCCACCCTGCGGATAATTGGAGGCTGGCCACTAGCAGCTGCAGCGTACAGTAATGGAGGGGCATGGGCAATTAAAAAGTCACGTTATCGGGCCTTAGCAAATCGAGAGGAGCTCAGAAGAAATAGGTTGATGCTGATGGTCTTTTATGTCTCTGGTCATTTTTGTCTTGCTGTACACATCTGATCTTGCCCAAAGTTCGACATGATGATCATTGTCCTCGTTACTGTATCCACTCTCAGCTACGTTCTATGGACTCTAGCTTGCCTAGAATCTAATGTAAGAAAGGCCCGTAGCCTGAATATCCCCATCGTTCGAATACCAATCCATGTGAATAGTATTCTGTGGGTTGTTGTCCAGCCCTTGCTATGGAACTCTCTAGCACTCCTGCCAATTGCATGGTCATCATACCCAAACTTCGTGCGATTTTCTCACCGTAATTGGCATTTTCTTGAAAAAAGTAATCCTACAAAACAATTCGGTCACACCTGGGCCCTCGTCTCGCCCGGAGGTATTCATCTACACTTTTCAGATCCAGATATAATACAGGAGATTCTCTCGAGATGGCGCGACTTTGTTCGCCCGGTGGAAAAATATCGTGGGTTTCATACAACACACTGCGAGCATTGACTGACTCTTGGAAGAAATCTTGGCTATCTTTGGACACTCTGTTCTCACTGTAGGATTGGAAGATTGGCCACGCCATCGCAAAGCTGTTGCAGCGCCTTTCAATGAGGCCAATACGAAGTTTGTGTGGGACGAAACCTTGCGCCAAACCAAGTCAGTGTTTTCCTAGAACTTTTCTTTCCCTGTTAAAAATCTGGGACTAACTTTGGTTGCTGAGTAAAGGGCATTGAAAACCTATTGGGAAGGTCAGACGCAATCCGAGATTCCCAACGTGCAAGAAGATTTAAGAACGCTGTCGATGAATGTACTCGCCGCAGCGGCTTTTCGAGAGTCTTACGATTTCATAGGTTCAGAAGACTCGCAGAACAGGAAGCTCAGATTGGAAAGCTATCGGGACTCTCTCTACCTCGTCCATAAATACGCCATATTTCTCATGCTAGTTCCTTACCGAATCCTCACTTGGAGGCTACTGCCTGACAGCGTGACTATCGTTGGACGTGCCGCACTATCGCTGAGAGCTCACATGATGGATATCATTGTCAAGGAATCGGTCGCTCTCAAAGAGGGTAAATCAAATTCTGGCGGCATAATACCCTCTCTTGTCTGCGCTCTTGACCAAGGTTCAAAAGAGGAAACAGATCGCGACAAAGTCACGAGAAGAACAAAGCGAGATCGACTTTCCATCGAAGACATTTTAGGAAACGTTTTTGTGATGAATATTGCCGGCCACGATACTACTGCCAATACTTTATCTTTCACGGTGATGCTACTGGCAGCGAACCCGGATGTTCAAGATTGGCTTCGCGAAGAACTCGATGCTATCATTGGAGATAGTTATATGGATGAATGGGACTTCTCACTATTCGAACGTCTCAAACGCTGTCAAGCTGTTCTTCTGGAGACGCTGCGGCTTTATGCCCCTATTACAGGGCTTCCAAAAGTTGCGGCCAAGAAACTAGGCTTGTTTCGAGCTGGGGGCAATGTTCTTAAAATTTCCCCTGGTATGGAGACCTTCCCTATGTTGCTTGGGATTCAAACAGATCCCCGGTATTGGGTGGATCCGTATGCCTGGAAACCTTCGCGTTGGATTTTCCGATCCGATACTGCTGCCCCAGGTATCGATGGGGAACAAATATTTGTCCCCCGCCAAGGCACATTTTTTCCTTGGTCAGAAGGCCCGCAAAACTGCGTGGGGAAGAAGTTTTCACAGGTTGAAGTCACCGCATTCCTTGCTTGCTTATTGAAGGAAAACCAAATACGTGCAAAACCCAACGTTGGTGAAACGGAGACTGATGCCAGGAAACGGGCTCATGACTGTGTTAACGATGTCAACTATAATTTACTGCTGAAGATGAATCGCCCTTCCCGCGTAAGGTTGGAGTTGGGGAAATTGACAAATGCGTATTGTTAGAAACCTAGACACAATCATTTCAAACTATTTAATATAGATCTTGGCCCGTTATCCAACTCGCCTCCAAATCGTAAAGCCATCAGACTAATTTTCTATGAATCTTTTTCATCGTCGAATTTGTAGACAACTGTTGATTATAGGCAAGTCACATTTTCGAAATTGGTCATGTGGTTATCATCTAATCACCCGCGGAACATAATCGGCAGTCGGATAATCTTTTATTGGCATTATTGGGATCCTTGATAACTATTGTGAATGCAGCAAGTAGCATTGCATTGAAATTTGGACCAGCTTCCATGGTTGCGATGTACTGGGTGGGTGCGGATGATGCTGGGATTAAGTACATACAAGCCAGCCGTGCAGCACGCAAGAAAATTGGTAAGGCATAGTACAGTATTACAAAGCCACATGTACTATAAAGCCGGGCGCACTTTTACGGTAGCATCTCGGCGATCGCACTGCTTGCACAAACAGCGTAGCAATGCAGTGTGCGATTCCTCATGGTGCCGAAAGCTGTCACCTGCGTGTACTTGTCCTCTGAAAAAGGTGTGGCTTTAGGTCAACGTCATTGATCTTCGTAGGCAAATCTATCTTGAATGACTGATGCTGAAATTATCCGGGCGTGTATTCCTACCACCTTTTCCGCCTCTACTAAATCTCTAAAACATCTACGTGTCACGTAATCACAAATTATGAATACCCAAAACGGCAGTCTATCAGTTTATCTGGGCGTCTTTAATCATGCCTTTGTCCTTGTGTACCTGAGACCTTATACTAATTCTTTTTTACTTCTCCAGATATCGACGAATTGCCCATTCCTCTATCACTGCAAACTAAGCAGCCGTATTTAGAAGCCAGAAATATATCGCTGTACTGTTCTAATGTACTTTACTTCCAACCACGCCACTTCCTCCGACTACGGGCCCCGCTCCCAAGAAAGGATGAGCTACTCCCTGTTTATAAACGCAGCGGTCTTGTTACTGTTTGCGCTCATATCATGGCGCTACTGGCGATTCACTTTAGCTCCATCCTTACATCCTGAATTTCCGAAAGAGCTGCCTTACTGGATCCCAGGTAGGTATTCTTTGAGATACCTCCAAGACCGTACTGACGAATTGCCTCATAGTCCTGGGTTAGTATATCACTATATCACAACGTAAACTTTCCCCAGATCGACTGTTCTGATAACTGATTTCAGGTCACGCTCGAGCGTTTTTCAGGGATTCAAATGATCTCCTCTCTAGAGCAAGGTAGTTGAACAGTGCTCATAATTTTCCAACTTACGATGTGTAGACGTCATTTTAACGACACGGAAGAGCCCATTGCTTTGACAGCCTTTGGCATGACTTTCTACGTAGTCACACAAGCCAAGCACTCTGCCGAGGTTTACAAAAACAAAGATACACTCTCCTTCGAAGATTTCGTTCAGGGCCTCATGAGAACAAATGGTAACAAGGAGAGTGTGGTGAAAATCATGTATTCCGCCCTCCCTACCAATAAACTTGGCTTTCCAAACCCGCTTGGCGAGTCACTTGGAGTGTTGGCACAAAAGATGCATGCTCATCAACTCCACCCAGGGTCCCAATTAGCCCTTCTACAACAACAAGTCCATTCTCGAATAGATTATCTCTTGCGTCTGGAGACGCTTGATAAGATGTGCACATATGCGGGCTCTCGCAGTGCAGATCACATTGAGCTTCCTCTTTATCAATGGTGCTCTGACTATTTCATTCGTCTCGGACAGCATGTTTACTTCGGTGAAACTCTGGACCAGATTGATCCGACACTTCCAGACGCTTTTCTGGTCTTTGATGAGGTCATCTGGAAGATGCTCTATCAATATCCCGACTTTTTATCCCACGACATGTCAAGAGCGAGGGCTCAGGTGATCATTTCTTTGAAGAAATATTTCGAGATTCCCCAAAGCCAGAGAATTAGTGGTACTGCTTGGTTGATTACAGCCATGGAAGACGAGATGAGAGCACTTGGAGTTGATAATGACAATTTGGCTGTCCTAGTTTTCCATCTTTATTTCGCGTGAGTCATTTTCCCGGAAGAACTTGTGATATACTAATACGGAACCAGAATTAATACCAACACAAGGAAGAGCGTTTTCTGGATGCTAAACTACCTCCTTCATAATCCCCCGATCTTGGCCAAATTTCGCCAGCAGACAGGGCCCGCTTTTCAGGAAGGCCACTTAGTCAATCCATCTTATATTCAAGACCCTCTCAAATGTCCAGACATTGAGATGATATGGCAAGAGACACTTCGACTCTCGGGTTGGTCGGCTTCTGTACGACTCATTACCCAAGATACTTTGATTGGAGGGAAATTGATGCGTAAGGGGAACCGTGTCATGGTCCCGCACCGTTTGTTACATTTTGACGAACAAATTTTTGGTGAGAACCCGCACACGTTCTTGCCTGAGCGGTGGCAAAAGGAGAACTTGTCACGAAGTCCATCTTGGCGGCCATTTGGAGCCGGTCAGACCATGTGTAGTGGCCGTTTCTTGGCTAGATTCTCAGTGACTACTTTTGTAGCTACCTTGTTGCAGCGCTTCGAACTCGAAATGGTTGGAAATCCCCCTTTTCCAGAAGCTGATGAAGGCAGGCCTGTACTCGGTATCATGTCAATCAAGAAAGGGCAAGACTTTAAAGTCCGACTCTCGCGAAGAACCAAAGTAGTCTGAATCGCTGCCTCAAAGATTCATCGTTTTCTGATGCAGAAAGTTTGCCTTTGAGCTGCCAAAGAATAGATTAAATGCTCAGTATCAAGAACAATTTCATCCAACTCGTAATACTTTAAATTCTTTCTTTGCAGCACCGTGTCCGGAAGGGGTCATAGATATTTTTGTACTCTTTGTAATAATTTACCGAAACCATATTTGACGACTAGATGTCAGAGATACTGTGAACGGCAGATTTAGATGCATCGGCGTCTCCATAGAAAATTATCTGCCGGCAGGAGTCCGTTAATCTCAAGGTTCCTAGATATGCAGGGGGTATTCGCTGCACACGAAGCCGCGTTTGTGATAAACGAAGTGGTGTAACAACATGTCTCAATACGGCCGCATGCATGAGCTTCCACACCAAATGTGGTGTATGTCTCAGGCACTGAGTTGAGCGCGTTGATTCTGTCTCTAATCTTAGAAAGTTTTCTAATGGCGCAAAACTTCCCCCCCGCAAGGCTGCCACCCTTTCTCCTGAAGCTCTCTACGATTCACCAACTTCCGGATACCCTCTTCATCTGATATCTTTTGGAGCTATTGTGGACATGGCCGCTGCTAAAGGAACGATCATTGTTACCGGTGCAAACGGCGGTCTTGGTTCTGGTATTGTCAGGCAGATAGTTTCGGAACCTGAGCATGCGGCTTATCATGGCATCTATCTCGTCCGGGATGTAGTCTCTGCCGCTGGGCTCCATTCCGTACTTGCTAGCAACTCCTCACATACTCACGACATTCTCTCGATGGATCTGACAGATATGGATAGCGTCCGCCAGACAGCCAGCGTCATCAATTCCCGTGTTTCCTTGGGTCAGATCCCATCCATCAAAGCCCTGATTCTCAATGCTGGATATCAGGACTTTGGTAAACAGACCTGGACGAAAGACGGACTAGACACAACATTCAGCGCCAATTATCTTGGGCATTGGCTAATGACGCTAATGCTACTTGAAAGTATGGATAAAGGCTCCGGACGGATTGTATTGGTGGGAAGTCAGGCTCATGAGTAAAGTCTCTACTTTCTTTGAAGACAATACGACACATTGCTGACACCCAACCTTCATTCTAGTCCGAACGACAAGAGAAATGTGCGAAATAAGGCATTCATCGACGATAAATACAACCCTATAGTTCATGACGAAACTAGTTTCGAGGCCATTGCTAAGGGACATTGGAGCTCGGCGCACGATGACCCATCCTGGAAGGGCGGTTTCCGTCGATACGGAGCTGCCAAACTCTTTCTGATCATGATGATGTACGAGCTCCAGAGCCGTGTAGACAAAGATCCGACTCTTGCAGATATTAGCATTCTAGCCGTTGACCCTGGTTCCATGAGCACAGGTCTACAGCGTCACGCTTCTTGGCTTATACGCGTGCTCATGTTTCGAATTATCTTGCCCATTATAGCTCTACTGATGCCCAATGGACCGATACGAACGACCCAGACATCGGCATCACATATCCTGAAAGCGGCTTTTGATTCAGATCAGACGTTAGGCCAATTTCCAAAGGAGCTGTATTTCGATGGTTTGGAACTGGTGGAGACAAGCGACGAGGCAAAGGATGCGCAGAAAAGGGTTTTTGTGTGGAGACAAAGTAAACATTACGCGGGGCTGAAGGAGGGCGAGACTGTCCTGGTCAATTGGAAATAGTCAAATGAAGAAATGTCTACCTTGACATCGTGATCCCATAGTTGAGGTGTTCAAAAGTATTGGGCTGTTTCGCTTGGACTAATTTTAGGTACGATGACTATATCAGGCACTGTCGTCCTCTTGACTTGCATTTTCAAGATTGAAAGGGTAGTTTCTCAACATGTAAAATCTTTTAGGAAGTAATAATTCGTACAGTAAAGTCTTGAGATTAGTAGGGAGGGTACCTGTGATGCGTTACATTGACTGTTTACTAATACATGACTTTGGCAGGTGTTGGCATGCACGCCGTTGGTAAGCGTCGTATTCCTGCTTAATATAACCCCTTAGGTAAAGATTTACAGAATGCATGAGTTATTTATTGATCACATTGACATTCGGCTTGATATCTTTAATTGGCCGGTTCGGTGAGCTGAATTGAGGGCCTCAAGTTCCAGCCATGCCGGCAGATATGAAAAGTTTCTTTCATATTAATCCCAGTCCAGGGCTTGCTTGCATGAGTCCGGATTTATTTGCCGCCGTTATACTTCAACCTAGTGCGTGCCAATGTTACCTACAGTAAATGGGTCGGGTACCCTTGCGGCAGTGTGGCAAACTTCGCCGCCGTGAACTTCGTAAAGCAACCCAATCAACATTGCAAGCCTTATCCTTAAAATACATGCCTTCGACGTCTTTGTACAGCCACTTTTGGAAAGAAGTATCTTGATCATTGGATGAAATGTGGGCCCTCGCAGTATTGATTTTGCTAGTGGGTTATCTCTACAGGTTATGCCCTAAGACTATGATTTCAGATCCATCCCAAGCAACCCTCATTTTGTCGTCGTTGTTGCAACGATCTTTGCAGAATGCTGAATGACTTACTCTACCGCCCTGCTTTCCTTGCGCTGGCACTTTGTACCATCTACCTCTTGATATCCGTTTTCAAGCGCCGTTCTCGTCTTCCAGATCTACCCATCATCGGTGCTCGTAAAGGAGATTGGTTTCCCCTCTTGCAAGCAAAATGGCGAAATACGAAAGATTTCAAGAGCGCCATGCAACTGGCCCACGCACAGTATAAAGACCGTGCTGTCATCATGCCCGTTGCTAGCGGAGGAGATAGTATAATGCTGCCAGCTGCGGAAATAGACTTCGTGACTAGTCAGCCGGATTCGGTACTTAGTTTCAAAGAAAGAGCTCTCGAAATTTACCAGATCGACTACACATTTATGGATCCCAGAGTAAACCGGGCTACTCGTTACGACAATCTTCTTCGAACGGTGATGACACCGCAGCTTGGAAGTCTGACGCCTGCTCTAGCGAATGAAGCAGACTGGGCCTTCAAGAGGCACTGGGGCACCAATACGGCTGAATGGCGTAAACTGTGTGCCTTCGAGACTTTGCGCCATATGGTGGGTAGCGTTGCAAACCGCGCTTTTGTCGGCATGCCTATATGTCGGAATCCCGAATTGGTGAACAACGGAATGGCTTTTGCTCTAGATATTCCGTTGAGTGGTGCAATCATGAACCTGTTCTGGAAGCCACTACGCCCTATTGTAGCCCCCTTGGTGACCATACCCAACCGCATCCATACACGACGTTTCCGGAACATTCTCGTATCAGAGATTAACCATCGATTGAACGAATTTGATGTCCGTCAGATAGATCCGGAAGACCCATCGCTCGCTCCTGAGCCTAACGACTTCCTTCAATGGGCTATCCAGCAGGCGAAGGCTCTCGGGGACCCGTTCATGTGGCGGAGCGAGACATTGGCCGATCGATTATTGATATTGAACTTCGCAGCCCTTCATACATCGTCTCTCTTCTCGACATGGGCCATATTTGATCTTGTCTCGTCCGCAGCCGATATCATTGACGAGTTGCGAGAAGAGATCGAATCCGTTCTGGCCGTCCACGGCGGGCAGTGGACTAAGCAGACGCTTGCTCAACTAGAGAAGTTAGACTCTTTTATGCATGAAAGTGCCAGACTAAACTCGATTCTCGCGGTGGGATTGAGACGCGTCGTTCTTGCAGAGAAAGGGCTCACCACGCCATCAGGTGTTCATCTTTCCAAGGGAACTCAAATTTCGGTACCGGTCTACTCCGTCATGCGAGATGACACAGTGTATGAGGACGCTGAGACATTCACACCCTTCCGATTTGTGACGAAACATGATTCTCAGATTAAAGATAGTGCAAAGCAGGCACCCCAAAATACATTTACCACTACCAGCCCGGACTTTTTGATATTCGGCCACGGAAAACACGCATGTCCTGGCAGATTCTTCGCCGCTACGGCACTGAAGCTGATTCTGGCAAATGCGATACTACATTACGATTTTGAAACGCTGCCCCTAAAGCCAGAAGGTTCATGGTATGGTGATTTCCGCCTCCCGCCAAGAAAAGCCACAATAAAGATCAGAAGACGCGAGTGCCATTGAGATAAATTGAGTTCTGTGGGGCTATGAGCCGAGGTTTGCCAGGAAATCTCAGCTATAGTACTGAGGAACGAAGCATAGGCGGGCCCAAGACCAGAGACTTTCTTACCCCCTCAAAGGCTGGTCTGGACTCAGAAGGTCGAAGTGAGATGTTGTCGTTTATAGTTATAGGGTTCAAGGCTCAAGTAGTCTGGGTGCTGAGCAAAATTGTATTGTGAAGAAAATTATTTACATTGCCTAGTATAATCACTGCTCAATGAAAAAGTTCGCATGTTTGCTCATTGCTACTTATGAATTCTTAGCTTCGGTCTAGAACCTATGTGGTGTGAAAATTAAACTTTAAAAATGCCTCGCTTAAAAAGGGGAAGGCGGGGCATTACCGTCGGGGCCGGAGCATTTCAAGTTGGTCGAACTCGAATCATTCGAAGGATAAATAAGTCTTGGCACTTTATTCCCAGCCCGAGGTCGAAATCAAACTTAGGATAGGAGACTCGAGGGAATTTTTAGAGTTAAGGGCTAAGTTTCAGCGCACGTAGAAGTACTCACTACATTGCGACAGCCTATAATTCAGGCTCTTATCGCTAACTTCCAGGGCTACGTCCCTGCTGTGACAACAAACCTTCTTGAAGCTGATTATAATTGCATCAACATAGGGGTGACTTTTTGAAAATTACAAGTAATAGTGGCAATAAATTGACAAAATAGATAAGATGCTTGCGCTTGAAATACGTTCAGACATGGTCGGCACCTGACAAAGAGACTACTCCGCCTCACGTGATGTGTATCGAAGACCTCGAAGACGACGCCTCCAACCTCTCGCCAGCAACGCCGCTGTCTATATTTCTCCATGATCTATACAACCAGCGCACAGATGGGAGCTGGGGATATTGGGAGGCCTTTCATAACGTCTCCTAGCAGCAATAAAGGAAGCCTGCCACAATCGATAGCAAGAAAGCTCCGTTCATCATGGAGCGTTGTACCCGTTCCAACATCCGATCACAAAAACAGAATATGCATAATCTGCATCTCAGACACACATAATGCGAAACCTTCCCTCCCAGATGGCGACATTCTTCTTCATGCTGGAGATCTATCGCAGTACGGGACTTTCGACGAGATCCAAGCGCAACTCGACTGGCTGAACGCCCAACCTCATAAACACAAAATCATCATTGCTGGGAACCACGATCTGACTCTAGATGAGGCATTTGTCAAAGCACATCCTGATCGCGAATTGGATAAGCCCGGGAAGTCTCGCGGGGACTTCAGATGGGGTGATATCACGTATCTGCACAACAGCTCCGTGGAAGTGAAATGTGCTGGCCGGACGCTGAAGATATATGGATCTCCGATGACACCCAAATGCGGGAACTTTTCTTTTCAATACGAGGTTGGTCAGGATGTTTGGAAGGATACTGTGCCAGATGATACAGATATACTTCTCGGTAAGGACAGTCGGTCTCCTGTCATCAGGAGTCCTGTGAATGTCTCACGGTTCCTGAGATATTTCTTACAATATTCCCCAAGAAGCAATGCTGATTTATTTCCCTGTCATCCAGTACATGGCCCACCGGCCGCTCATCTTGATGAGGGGAAAGGCTGCAGGCTTTTTCTAGAAGAAATATGGCGTATTCGCCCAAAGCTGGTGGTGTTCGGCCATATACACAATGGTAGAGGGGAGGAAATAGTCACGTTCAATCGTCTCCAAGCATGCTTTGAACATATTGTTTTGGGAGTGCAGCCGTGGATCAACCTATTCAAGTTGATACTCTACTCCATTTTAGAAGTGCTAGGACAGACTGCCAGTGCTGAGAATCATATTTCATCAACTCATTTGGTAAACGCCGCGATGATTACAGGTCGCGGAAATCAGGATAGAAAAGAAGCAATCATTATATACTTTTGATTACATGAGCCACCGGCTCCTCCTTTGTGGAGAGCAACTTACATCCTTTTGAACTTTTGCAGGAACTCACCGCTCCATTGCGGACTATCTCTAGACTCCAAAGTCTCAAAGGCTTTCCCAATTCTTTGATATTCTCCAAATGAGTTTCGAGATAGCAATACAACCAAGGCACTGCCCGGTACCATCTAGCCCACGTAAAAATGTTTGAACATTGTTCAAACGTAACTCACATGCCATATACTTGAAGCCGCTAGCAACATTAGTAAGCATCCCACCCCTCATGACAACACATTTTCAAATCCAAGCTACTCACACACTCTAGCTCC
>QGMK01000800.1:0-16976 GCA_007825345.1 Lachnellula suecica
GTTGTTAGATGGGGAGTGCTGTGTATATAGTGGATATGGTGTTGGGTTTGCTCGCATTACTTGCATGTAGAGTAAAAAAATCTTTAATTTTCACTCAAAAAAACTTGGAAATTCCAGCTAGGCAGGGTATTTGAAAGTATCGAATACTGGGTATCAATTTCAAAGTATGCTATGGTACATAACGGCACAGGGTATTCAAGGATGTCGCAACCTTCTCAAAATAACCAATTTCTCCATTTGCATCGTCCAGCCCTTCGCAAATTCCTCTTCCGTGAATCTCTTCGCAGACCGACGGGCTCTAAGCCGCATCGCCAATTTGTCGGGCAAAGCGAGCGCTTGCTCGAAGCCGGCTGCGAATTCAGCTGATGTTGTTGCGTGGAAGCCTAGATTTGTTAAAATATGTGATTAGGAAAGGAGGGAGTGAGCTTACCGGTAGGCTCGCCGTCAATAGTAGTCACGATATCCCTCTTGGGGCCACCGCTGTTATGGACCACTGATATCAAACCAGCGGCTTGGTATTCCACAACGCCGATGCCGAAATGCTCATTCCACATCCCGTTCACGCCTATACTTGCTCTCCGCAGCCAGTCCAGGATCTCGGGCCAGGAGGCATCGAGATGGAATTCTACGCTGTCTTTGACTTGGAGTTCGTTGACCAAAAGCCGCAGTTCGTATACTCGCTTCGAATCTCCATCATCTCGCACACTACCTACAAGTACGAGTTTTGCTCCTTTCGTGGCCGGTGATTTGGTGGCCATGAATTCAGCAAAAGCGGCGAGTATGAGCTTGTGGTTCTTTTCTGGGCGGAACTGAGCAATATACAGAAGGGCTTTCTCCCGCTGCTGCTCGCTAGCTTCAGAGACCTCGACCTCCTTCTCCAGCTCTTCAACTGCCACAGGAGGGAAGAGTACAGTTGCCGACGGTTTTTTAAGCTCGCGTCGCCAGCTACCCCAGATCGAGTTTATGTGCTGTTGTGTCCAGCTTGAGTTCGTCATTACGACGTCAATGGATGCTCCTACAAAAGAGTAGAGCTTTGCGAATAGTTTCCAGTATATCTTCTTCACTGCCCCTCCTGCGCCAGCTCCTTTTCCTGCATTGACACCCTGGCTACCTGTCGCCGATTTTGGATCCAGTGAGCTTAACATGTCGGTTGAAATAGTGGGATAGTGTACGTAGGCTCCTGTTGGTACGTCTTGGAAGAGTATTTTGCTGAAGCCAAGCGCAAACGCATATCCCATTGTGTCCACGAATATATCTGGTGGGAGGAGCGAGAAAGCATCCCATGCCATGACAAGAGACCCTATTGACTGTCCCAGCAGTGTAAAATGTGGCCATGAGGAGGCGAGGACCCAGGAGCGGGTTGTAAGGTAGAGGAAGGTAACTGTTGGAGGATGGAGGTGTATGTTGAAGCTGTTCTGTTGGGTAGAAGTGTTAGCATATTATGTTCAGTTCTGAGTGTATTACCTACCTTCACTCTACCAAGAATCGCAGCCTTGTCTGCATCATGATCACCAGTATACACGACGCATTTGGCATTAGGCCAGCGTTTTTGAGTTGCTCTGATCGCTGCCCAAAGAACTCTTTCTCCACCGCCACCAGCGTTACTGGATTAAGTCAGCCAGGTACTCGACATACTGTCTTATGCAAAAGGCAAACCCCACCAGAAAGGATGAAAGAATCCAACAATGCCGTCCCATTCTCTGTCTGCCTTCTCCCCGTTGTTCGCTGTCCCAGTCGCATATGATTCTACATTTTCCCAGTCGTCACTATCCCTCCGACTCTCTCCTTTGGCTGCATATTCCTTCTCATCCGCCTCGACCAGCTCCAATATTTGCGCTTTCCGTCCAGCGGTCTTCTTCCTCAAATAGTAGCCAAGTGTCCCTCCGACATGGAATACGAGCTTGGGACCTAGTAGGATGATGGTCATGGGGAGAAATCCTAAAACGGTGACAAGAGACAAAATCGTCCATTTACCCAGGGCCCCCCATTGATCGCTGCCGTCTGGCGCTTTACAAGAACCGTCGTCCATGGTGTTATGTTGTTGAATATTTGCGCTGCGGGAGGTTCCAAGAAATCAGGATATCTAATTGCGCGCGACGGTGTCACTTCAGGGATCTTTAGGACGCGACGTCGGCGATTTTGACACCTGACCCCGACCCTCACCTGCTAGAACTTCAACTTTTTTCCAAGACACCAATTCAGGTGATCACTACGACTATAGATTGGGGAATGCCTCTTATTTGCAGGTGATGATTATTCCCGATCAGGCGTGATCATTTCCACCTGATTCCCCGTCGCGATGTCGCTCCTCCATTTCAGAGCTTCTTTTGCGCGCCCCTCAAGCTCGAAGCTATCAGCAGCCTTCCTGCAACTCCCTCCAAGCTGCCGCGCCTTTCATGCCTCTCCTCGCCCGCAATTCCTCGAAACTATCGTCACGCCTGCTCACGCGCTCTTCGAAGGCATACACAGCTTCACTGGCCTTCCATGGGCCTACAGCATTCCCCTCACTGCCCTGACCATCCGGACATTTATTTCGCTGCCTCTCACATGGACGACGCGCAAAGCAATACAGAAACATAGAGAGTTAGATCCACTATTGCATTCATGGCGACACCTGCTGCAAAAGGAGACTATGAACGAGGTGGGGCATTTGGGACCTGAGAAAGTGAACTCGACTCTGGCGAAGAAGATGAAGCAAAAGAGGAACGAGATATATGCCAGACACAATTGCGGGATATGGAAGATCTTTCTACAGGGATGTCAGTTGCCTGTGTTTTTGACAGCTATCGAGGCGCTGAGAAAGATGGCTGGGGCGCGTGAGGGGCTATTGGGCTTGATCGTGGCCAGCATATCATCTTCGGACACAGCAGCCGCCGCAACGACAGCAGAACCAGAGCTTGCCATGACCCACTGGTTCGAACCTGACTTTGCGACCGAGGGCGCGCTGTGGTTCCAGGACCTCACGGTGGCGGATCCTCAGATGTGTCTTCCGTTCATGCTTTCGGGCGCTATGCTTTTGAACCTGCTTGGAGATAACGCTGCGAGAGGATCTGGGAAATGGCAAAAGCGAATACACAGGACGCTCCTGACCATGGCTGTGGCTTCTGGTCCTCTCTTGCTGCACGTGCCGAGTGGTGTGCTGGTGTATTGGACCTCTTCGATGCTAATAGCGTATGGCCAGAACCTTTTGCTGGCAAAATTGTTGCCACCCAAGGAAGCAATTCTTCCCTGCAAACCTCAGGTTCAGTTAGGAGTTGGGAGGTCCATGATAGACAAGGTACGATAAAATTTATAGAAATGTATGATAGCTTGTGAGATATTGTAAATACGAAGACCGGGCTTCGGCCTTGTTGATACTACGATACTGGTTTCACCGGATGTAAGACATTTGTAGCTAATACCAGCTGGCGGAAACCGACGTTACGGCATGTTTCTATACTTGGATATTTAAAAAGGAGGCAGAAGGGGCAATGTTGGCTTAAGCGAGTTGTAGACTTAACCCTAACTCCCTTTATTCAGCTCTGGCAACGCGTTAATTTTTACAAAATAACAAGAGCGTTTCTCTGGACCAAGTAAACAGTAGAGTCTAGTGTCACTTTTGTAAATATGTTTTGCGGATTCGTAAAATATCAACACTTTAGAGGATCAGAGATATCATTTTCTGGACCAAACGCTGAGCAATTTGAACATAGACCGAAAGACTCAAGGAAGCCACCAATGTCAACCCCGCATCACGAAAATCAACAGATTCACGTGCGAACAGACAGGGTTTAACAGGCAGCGCGGCTTAAAGTGGTTTCGCGTTGTTGTGTCGCGCTCGTCACGCTAGCTTACGGAAGCACACGCGCTTTCCTGGGGCGGGTCGCGTAAAGTACTTGAAGAAAACATTCCCTCCCTCTTCCACTCCACTCCTACACATCCTCCTCAACAACAACAACTTCGACTCTCCTCCTTTCTGAGTCTTTTGATCGTGCCAAGTCACATTGCAAAGCTCTGTGACCTGCACCTTGATACCCAGCAGCAATATCCTCTTATTTCTGCATCTCCGTCGTCCACCCCTCCATCTATCAACAGGCGCTCCCATCACGCCGCCATGATGTACGTGTATAAACGCGGTATGTATACTTCCTCGAGTGTGTCATGGCATCGACTGACCAATTTGCAGATGGCCGAAAGGAGCGTGTCCAATTCGATAAGATCACAGCTCGCGTTTCTCGACTGTGTTACGGACTCGACGCCGACCATGTTGATGCCGCGGCAATCACACAAAAGGTTATCTCTGGTGTCTACCAGGGTGTTACTACCATAGAGCTTGATAATCTGGTATGTCGGCTTCCTGTCAACGCGTTCAAACGCGTCTCAATCTCTTTGCCCTCTTGCTAACGCCACTTCAAGGCCGCAGAGACTGCAGCTTACATGACCGTCACACATCCCGACTATGCCATCCTCGCTGCTCGAATCGCAGTCTCCAACCTCCACAAGCAAACGAAGAAGCAATTTTCGACTGTCATCTCGGATCTCTACAGCTATGTCAACCCTAGAAACAACAAGCCGTCGCCCATGATTAGCGAGAATACCTACAAGTGTGTTTTGAAGCACGAGGCCGAGCTCAACTCTGCTATTGTCTACGATCGGGATTTCAACTACCAATACTTCGGATTCAAGACCCTCGAGCGATCCTATCTTCTCCGCCTCGATGGCAAGATTGCCGAGCGTCCTCAGCACATGATTATGCGAGTGGCAGTCGGTATCCACGGCGATGATATCGAAGCAGCGATCGAAACATATAACTTGATGTCGAGCAAGTACTTCACACACGCCTCGCCAACACTCTTCGCTGCCGGTACACCACAAGCACAACTTTCTTCATGTTTCCTTATCGACATGAAGGAAGACAGCATTGATGGAATCTACGACACACTGAAGACTTGTGCTATGATCTCCAAGAACGCCGGTGGAATTGGTCTCAATGTCCACAGAATTCGTGCCACTGGAGCTTACATTGCTGGTACAAACGGAAATTCCAACGGCATTGTTCCTATGCTTCGAGTGTTCAACAACACTGCCAGATACGTCGACCAGGGTGGTAACAAGCGTCCTGGTGCATTCGCCATCTACCTAGAGCCATGGCACGCTGATGTTTTCGAGTTTCTCGATCTCCGAAAGAACCACGGCAAGGAGGAAGTTCGCGCCCGCGATCTCTTCTACGCCCTATGGATTCCTGATCTCTTCATGAAGCGTGTTGAAAAGAACGGAGACTGGACTTTGATGTGCCCCAATGAATGCCCAGGTTTGGCAGATGTTTACGGTGATGAGTTTGAGGCTCTCTACGAGAAATACGAGCGTGAAGGCCAAGGCCGCAAGACAATCAAGGCCCAAAAGCTTTGGTATTCCATTCTTGAGGCTCAGACTGAGACTGGAAACCCATTCATGCTGTACAAGGATGCTTGCAACCGAAAGAGCAACCAAAAGAACCTCGGTACCATTCGAAGCTCCAACTTGTGCACAGAGATTGTCGAGTACTGTGCTCCAGATGAGGTTGCTGTTTGTAATTTGGCTTCTCTCGCTCTCCCCACCTATGTTGATATGGCGCACGGCACTTACGACTTCCACAAGCTTCACGAGGTCTGCCAAGTCGTTGTCAAGAACTTGAACAAAATCATTGATGTCAACTACTACCCAGTACCTGAGGCCAGAAAGAGCAACTTCCGTCACCGACCCATTGCTGTCGGTGTTCAGGGTCTTGCCGATGCTTTCTTGGCTCTTCGCCTGCCATTCGACTCCCCAGAGGCGAAGCACCTCAACAAGCAAATCTTCGAGACCATCTACCACGCCGCATTGACTTCCTCAGTTGAGCTCGCCAAGATTCACGGCACCTACGAGACATATGAAGGTTCCCCCATTTCCAAGGGAGAGCTTCAGTATGATATGTGGGGCGTCACTCCCACTGATCTCTGGGACTGGGATAGCTTGAAGCAGGAGATCAAGCAGCATGGTGTCCGTAACAGTTTGCTTGTCGCACCTATGCCAACTGCTAGCACCAGTCAAATTCTTGGTTTCAACGAGTGCTTCGAGCCGTACACTTCCAACATCTACACTCGCCGTGTGCTTGCTGGAGAGTTCCAGGTTGTCAACCCATGGCTCCTGAAGGATCTCGTCGACATGGGACTCTGGTCGGACAATATGAAAAATCGTATCATTGCTGACGGTGGTTCTATCCAAAACATCCCCAACATCCCAACTGAGATCAAAGCTTTGTACAAGACCGTTTGGGAGATCTCTCAACGTAACATTGTCCAGATGGCTGCCGATCGTGGTGCATTCATTGATCAATCTCAATCGATGAACATTCACATGAAGGATCCAACAATGGGCAAAATCACCAGTATGCACTTCGCTGGGTGGAAGTTGGGTCTTAAGACTGGAATGTACTACCTCCGTACTATGGCTGCGTCAGCACCCATCCAGTTCACTGTCGATCAAGAGGCTCTTCTTGTCGCTGATACCAACGTCGCTCGCGAACGCATCACCAAGAAGCGACCATCCGCCGGCTTTGTTGCAGCTTCCCCACAATCTACGTCTCGGGCTTCTTCATTCATCAAGCCAGCAAATAGCGCAAATGCCCCAAACGGGGTTCCGACGCCGTCAACTACCCCACCGCCGGCATCTGAGAACAGAAAGCTTGCTCCTACTCCAGTCAAGGCCCCGGGCTTCAAGGCTGATATTCCCGAGGGAGAGAGCCCAAAGTCGCTGGCTACTGAGCCCGCTACTAAGCCACCCAAGGCAGAAGAACTACCCGAGCCTTCCATACCAACCAAGAAGCAAGCAGAGGACAAGACTACCGAGAGTGCTGAGCGGGAGAATGATATTTATGCCGATGCCGTGTTGCAATGTAAGTACACCCCGCCTCCAATACTTGACCAGCACTCACGTAACCACAGGCAGCATCGACAACAAAGAGGAGTGCTTGATGTGCAGTGGATAGATAATACTTTGGGGTTGGTGAAGGATACATGGTTGCACGCTCACGCCTACTTTATGTTATATTCTTTTCTTTTGTTTACGGCGTTCTTGCATCAGGGTCATGGATATTGAACGTCATTGGTAATACGCTTCTTGCTGGATACTGGTATGGGATGGACACGTGGTTGTCCTTGGATGAGAGAAGATTGATATGCATTGTATGTTACGTTGTTGAATAAATAAGTTGTTTCGTCACTATCTCTCTCGCTCTTGGAATCCTTCACCCTAAGGTATGGCTATATTTGCGATACAAATGCTCTGTTGCTTGCAGTCGAGTTCCTGTAGACCTTTCGCTACCTGACTCAGCTTCTGAAGTCGATCTCCCAGTTCAATAGAAATCTCCACAGGCAGATATAAATATCATCGTGTTTCTGTGCCCTCATGTTCACTACACTGCCCGACATCTGTCACAATATGCCTCACTCGTGGACTGGTCAATACTCCAGCGCCCTTGACTATGCTCCTCCGATGGCCCCTTTTCGCAAGTGCGAAGCCCTCTAGTTCATATCAAGTCTTCTTTCTTTCAATCTTTCACAATTGTCAAATCAGGTTGACAGCAGCAACTTCTTGACAGCAACTCTTCATTCTTGGCATGCGGGGTAGTGCCTCTGCAACAGCGGTATGACGCTCTGGAAGGAAAGAGACATTGTTGGTATGAAATCAAGCTGGGGCTGTGAAACAATGAGGAGCCCTGGGAGAAAATCTTCTTCAGGAAGATGTGTCTGGGGTTCTCTGGGGGCTTGGGGTGCGGTTTATATATCAAGTTTATGTATTTAAGCAGCCGCAGGTTCCTCAGGAGTCGACATGCTTAAGCAAAGACATCGATAAAATTGTTGCATGGAAGTGGAGACGTGGTGTTGTGGAATTCTGGTTTGATGTGGGTGTTTGGAACCTTTTTCTGAGAGAGACTTGCTTTTGGTTTGCGTGCGCCGCGAAAGTTGAATCTGAGAAAAGGGCGGTGACAGCAGCCTATTTGTCGACAGCAAGTTTTTACGTTTGTTCTGCGGAGTAGCGCCTGCCAAAGTGAGGTTTTAAAGGCTGGCAATTCCGGTGGGGTGGAAGGGCGTTAAGAGTATTTGCCAGAAATTCCTCGGTGGAACCTGGGGGTTTTTTGGCTTGTCATTACCTGAGGGCTGATCGTTGATGGCTCCGGGAAGTGGGGTTCAAATACGAGGTTTGGAACTGTAGTGAAGGGTCTGGGTACAAGAATGTATGTTGTCTGGGAGGGAAGGCGCGCTTGTAACTCGATCAAGTGGTCTCCATTTCTTGATTTGTGTTGGGGTTTATGATCGCAAGCGGGTGCTTCTGGGATCATTATGGCAGATTGAAGTTTTCCCGATGGCTCTCATTGGCAATTGAGAGTGGAGTGAAGTGCCCTTCCAAGGCTCTGGCTTGGTGATTTTTGGACTTACAGGATATTGCGACTGAAAACGTAGATCGTCGGCTAGGATTTAGGTTTTGAGAGATTGCGTGTTTGACAGTAGGATAACTATTGACAACAAAATTGTTGTCTTATGAAGCGCCGCTGAATGGCATAATATGAAGTAAAGGGGGTTGCCAAGTGAAAAGGGCGGTGCTGGGTTTCGGGTCTGCATCGGGAATCCAATCTCCCTACCTCTTGAATTCACTATCGGGCCAACTTCTAAGCCTCATCGCTCTCGAGAAGACCTTCTGCCGCTAGTTAAGCAGTTCTAGATGCATTATGGAAGTTCGGGAGGCGGGGTTGTGGATTCACACCACAACAGATGCCCTGAACGATCCGATTATCTGCGGTCACTTGCGATTTGTCAATAGTTCCTGCTCCCGTTGTTGAGTTAAATTAATTATTTGTGGTCCATGTATGAAAAATATTCTACCGTTTATCATTACAATTATCATTGATTGACCCCGGTCAGATACCTCGTTGCTCGTCACAATCATTACGAACCATGCAGGAGAATAATTCACTATTGTCCTACCCAAGGTGTAGTTTCCAGGCGAGCTTCATAAATAGCAGGCTTTCAATGCCCTAACTTGTTTTGCGGGATACTGATCGGACTCCCCGCCTGACACGACCAACTCGACGAAGCATTAACATTGCCCGTCCCCTTATACTTCGCCTCACTCGGATACGCACAAATCGGCCGCTGATTAACCACCGTCCTGATATCATCATCCCCCTCAAACTTAGTAGCGATGATCGAGTCCGGCGCAGTGCCATTCTCAACCCACGCCATGACCGCCAACACGACATCATGCTGCGCATCGCTAAAGCCGGGCACGCTGTGCGACGAGTTGGCGATCGTTTGGCCACCGCCAGCAATGTACCAAGGCGCGACGGCGCTGTTTCGACAGTGTCCCATTCCGGGAATGAGGAACATGCGGTAGAAGTCGTTCAGTGTCACGCCTTTCATGATTTCTACTACTTTCTCGCGGAAGAGAATGCTTGAGCCCGTCGGGATGAGGGAGTCTGCCATTCCGTGGTAATGAATCAGCTTCCCGCCGGCAGCCTGGAAGGGGCCGAGGTCGAAGTCGTCGGCGTTCGCGCCACCGGGGTTTAGCTTGTCAGCTTGTGTCACGATAGATGTGTTGAATATGGTCCAGTTCCAGTTCGCGTCATTGACGACCATGTCTGCGACGAAGTCGGTGCCAAATCCACTCGGCGCACTGGTTGAGCTTGTCAAACTGTCATAATCGGCACCCAGCGCAAAGGGTGGAAACAAAAAGTGGCCTGACGGGTCACGCCAGTCGCTGTAAAGAGAGTTGAAGGTTTCCAGCGCGCCGGGTTTGAGACAGGAGGTGGTTTTCGTACTGGAGCAGGCGAGAGCCGTAGAGTTGAAATTGCAAGAATAGGGGGCGCTGATCACGCCGTCCGTCAGGCCATCTTGAGGATCGCATTGCCGGTATATCTCTTCCTTGATAGGGGAGAACATTGTCGCCGGAATACGGTTTGCGCCCGAAACGGGGAGATTCCACTTCCCGATCTGGACGACCCAGGTGTGCAAATGAGTGAGCCACCACGGAGGAGCACCGACAACAACACCGTCGAAGTCATTGGGATACAGCTGGACTTCCTTCAATCCCTGACGCCCTCCGCCAGAACATGCTGAATAGTATGAAAACTTCTGAGAGCTACCGTAGTACGCAGCCACAACCTGCTTCGCGACCAACACCGACCCATGCATCGCCCGATACCCCCAATCTGTGAGAGCCTCCGGGTTATTGAGCGCCCAAGAGGCATCGCCAGCTCCCGAATCATGCCCGGAGCCCGTAGACATCGAAGCAAAGCCATACTGCACGAACGTTCCCATGGCAGGCCAATTGATCCCGCCACCAAAGCCAGTGTTACCAGTAGTCATGAAACGCTCATTATATGTAGCATTAGATGGCAAGAAAAGGCCCACCATGTATGAGCTATGAGCCTCATACACCTGCATTTGTACGGCGCATAGTGCGGGCAGACCCGTCGCACTTGAGGGGAAATCTTTGTCCTGACTACCTCCTCCGTACGAACCGCCACTTGTAACTACGGTGGCAGAGAGTATTGTGGTATTTGCTGGGAGATGAGGAACGAATGCTGCTTTCGCACAACTGAGCGTAGCTGCGGAATATACATGGCGTACGAGAAATAAGCACAAAATTGCAAAGACAAAAAAAGCCCTTATTGTGAACATCGCGAACCCTCGGAATCCGGAGCTTCACGAATTCTAGAAAGAAAGATGAAGACAAAAGAAAAATCTACGGAAATTGGCCATGGGGAAGTGCGGCTGCACTGCAGATCTGGAAGCAATAAACATCGAGGATCCATGCTAGGCCGGGAAATGGCCATGGCCCATGGCCAAGACGAAAATTTTGGCTTTGAGGCGCATCGGAAAGACGATCGTAGCTCCCTCTAGGTTCAATTGAGGGTGATCTGCAGCAGGACACCCGGCATTGTACCTGGTACCTGCCGAATGCGCTGTTCAAGGTTGAGATAAGCTTTCAGCTGGACGGGATGAAGCTTATCATATCATCCGCCATGGGTTTTGGCACGCTTATTATTGTCAGGACTTTGTATTTTCAGGGAATTAATTTTTCAGATAACTGTGCTTCGCTCCAATGACAGCTTTGAAACATATTCGATGCCAAAAGCATACGCAGATAACCCCTCCCCTCCTTCCTCGTGAAAGGCCCTCCAATGACGTGCATAAAATCAAATTCACAGGGGCAAAAACTCATCTCTTACTGACTGAATTATCAGTTAACAATCTCCAAAACAGCTTATTAGATAGTCACCTAGAACTTTTCAACATGAGGTCTCAAATCAAGCTCTTGGGTGAAAGCTGATTTATGCTGCGTATGCAAATACCAGTAGCTCTCCGCGATCTACAACATGTCAACATTCCAACGCCAATGATGGCTTATCGGAGTTCACTTACAGCATAAGGACTGATTGTGCCCTCAGGAGTTTCGTCGTTGCGAGGATAGTGTGTCGCGTCAGGCACATCAATACGGCCGTCAATAATGGCATGAGCGACGTGAACTCCTTGCGGGCCAAATTCTCTTGCCAAAGACTGCGCCAAGATGCGCTGTCCAGATTTGCCTGCTGCGACGACAGACCATAGCTTAGACCCTCGGAGTGATGCAGTAGCACCAGTAATTAACAGACTTGGCGGCAGAGGAGAAGTCGCTACCGAATCAAGCAGGAGTGGCACTACTGCTTGACCAAAGTTGAAAAAGCCATGACTAGTGCAAAGAACTTTGGTTAGATACCCTCAAGTATAACCAAACCGACATTGTACAAACTGGGACGTACATGTTACCCTTCAAGCTGGTATCTAGATCTTTTATGCTCAACTCCAAGAACGGCTTAATACTTGGCCGCGAATTAGGTCGTACATTAAATATCGCAGCGGCCAACTTCAAGTCCGGAAGTTCCTTCTTGATAGTTTCGAAAGCAGATTTGAGAGCAGACTCATCCGTCGCATCGGCAGTAATCCCGATCGCTTTCCTGCCACCCTTATTTATCTCGGCAACGACGTCTTTGTAACTTTCTGGAGAGCGAGCAAGCAGAATAACTGGGTACGCTTCTGAGAAGCGGATAGCTACCGATCTTCCTGTTCCAGGGCCGACTCCGGCAACGATGGCGTAGAATTTGGTTGATACAGCCATGATGTTTGCAGATGTACGGCTTCAGAGTGGAACTCAGTGATGGTTTTTGAAGACGCAGAATTAAAGCTCAGGGATGTTGTTGAAGTAGTTTCGTGGAATGCATCATCGACCCGGGGGAAGTCGCCATTTTACTCCTCACATGATTTTGGCTCGCTTTGTAAGATCACGACTATTCGGTATTAACGCCGATCGAGTTTGTCAGCCTCCCTTGATACGAGCCCAGAGCCGCGCAACGTCGTTGTTTATTCCCTCGAGGCTAATATATAAAATGCCATAGTATTGGAAATTTCAATAGGCCAGATCCTAATGATAGATGTACGTCTTAAATTGTACCTTATATGGGCCTGGAGGGTCAGAGTCTTTGTGGATTCAAGCGAACAATTTCTGAACGTCGCACTAAACACTATTTTATGCTACTGTACTTAAATCGCATAATTGTGCCAATTTGTTTTCGAACGTCTTGTGGTTTCCAATTCTACCAAGTGTACGGCGTTCGATGCGGGGTAGGAGGCTAAGCGAAACGGAAAAGGGGAAGCGGGGTACCCATCGGGAATTTTACTCAGGGTAATCGGAAACACGACAGTTCCATTGCGCCTCAAAGCTGAGTAACTAAAGCAGAAAGCCCTGTCTCTTAAGTATTCAGGTGTGTGACTTGGCACAGCAAGATGTACGAGGTTCTCTACTTTCATACCAATCTCCAAAAAAAGCGGGCTACCTACCTTAAGTTAGAGATCCCGAATCGACAATTTGGGGGTTGCAACTCTTATATAAATACCTGGCCAGTGAATAGTAAGAGAAGCCAGGCCACAAAGTAGGAAAAAGAGGGCTCTCGTAATGGTGGGTATGCTGCCAGCATCAAGGCGGGGGCTACTGACGCCCTTAAAAAAGAGCATCTTGCGGTGACATTGGTGAATTTACGAGCCGTAACTCAGTCTCGCCAACTACAACATGTGACAAAGATGTGCTGACAACAGCTGTAAGTTTGACAACAAACCCAGAAGCCTTGAGACAGACAAAATAGGCGAAACGCAAAGTCGAAAGTGAAACCTAAGTATAGTCCCGGTCACAAGCAAAACTTAGTATTCCTCGACTTTCAGATTTCAGCACCATATCCACGTAGGCAAGGAACAAATGAAGGCTGATTCAAGGCCAGTATTCGGTAAGCTGTAGAATCTTTAACAAAGAGCAGCAGCTCGCGGTGCTGAGCGAGAGACGCGACTTCCTCGCTTGGGCTGTTGGAGGCACTTTTGCATAGTACATATTCCCCGCATTCGAGAACCTATCAAGCCCGTACTCTTGATGTTCACAGCCAGCGAGTAGTTTCAAGAGATTCCTGCCGCGGCTTTGTTTTCTGTTCAAACAATAGGTGCAAAAGATTTAGCAAATCCTTGTGGGTCGGGGTAAAATCACACAAGGGTGCTGCCGGAGGGTATTCAGAGCTCCCATTGACAGTAATGGGTTCCTTGACAGCAGCTTGTCTTCCCCAGCCTTCAGTAATGATTCCCTCTCAATGATGGTTTTATTTCCAAGACCGAAACCGATAGTTGAGGTTGGGTACTAACAGATTATCTCAAAGATCCATATCCCGCCTTGAGGACATCTGAAATTTGATCTGGTCTATTTATGAAAATGACGGGAGATAGCTGCTACACTTTATATGAGCCAGGATAGCATTCACCGATGCACGTTATCATGAATTCAATATGCTTGTACTCTGCCTAATGGAACATCGGCCACAACTTTTCCCCTGTGAAATCAGCATAAACAGCCGCGGCCTAGCCCCGAGAAGAAACCTCTAGGTGGTTTTCAACGTCTTTCAGGAGCTTGTGATAAGGGTCGTGTTGGCGCGTTTCATGGCAATTTTCTTGCTGTGCGTATCTAGGACTAGTTGACGCTCATCCCTACTCTTTCCCAGTTCTCGATTGCCGTTGAAGCGGTTTTGACAGCACGGGGACTTGTGACAGCAAATCTTGCTTTGAAGTGGCACTTTCCGTACGTTTTTAGGGTAGGCTTCAGAACATCAACTCCATCATGGAAATAAGGCAGACCGCCGAAGATATTTCTGTTTGCAACGTTGCTTAGGTGTCCAGCATTTGGCAGAAATTGGAGTTGGTTCGTTTTGTATGTTGTAACTACAAAACTACAAACCCGTATTAGTACCCAAATATCATCGTTAAACGTCCAGATCCAAGTTTTCTGCCAACGAAAACCTCGCAGAGTAAATATCATAAGGGGTTATAAAGCAGCCAAAGCTGGCATTAACTCAACGCTAAGGTTTCAACACAATGGTCAAGTGCTGCAATAAGGCAAAGAGAGGGCGGAGTAACCACTTTGAATGAAATTGAGCCGTTTGATAATAGCGGAGAATCGGAACTGCCTCATACAGATTCAATCTAGCCGCGAGGTATTTCCTGCTGTGGGAAAACGGACTTTCGTTGACAGCAAACAATTCGTTGACAACCGCCATTCAGTCGCACTCTTCACAAAAGTGAATTCAGTGATCAAATGTGTCGTACTTGAGAGGAACAAGGATAGAAAGAATGTTCGAGTACATCGACAATACCGGCACTAGCTACAACAAAGCATTCCTGGGCTTTGACACTGCGAGCTGTATATTACTTCTTGGATTGAAGTCGACAGAATTTCGTCTCTTATATATTTTTCTATCACGTGGAAATTCTCGATCTCTTTCTGCAGTTAAGAGTCGAGGCAGTCGAGGTTGGTATAAAAGAGGCCACTGAGTCTATCCCCAGGCTTCCATGAACGAGAACTCAAGGTTTTACACTGCAAATGCTGCGAAGTGCAGTGAGCATCGAAAGCTCCTGTGGGAATGTTGTTTGAGTCTTTAATACACGAGTGGTCGAGGTTGGGAGCGGGGTTTGAAGAGAGGTGTACTTCAGGTGGAAAGGTTTGAGTTGACAGTAATTTGTAGCTTGACAGCAGCTATTCGGAAACAATTGAGCTGGCGGAGGGGACCAATAATTTAGCCACAAAAAGTTCATGAGGTATATCAAGATTTTCGGTATATGTTGTCCTTTGCTGCGTTGCGGCCGCCACTTGCGGTACCCCGTCACACTCATTGTCATCCATACAACACCTCTATTTGGATTGCACTGCACTTTATAACATAAGTGCTCAGATTGATCTTGCACTGTCACACCTTGTGGAGCCGAAGAGTTGGCACTTTTGGAAACTGTGGCCGGATACACGGCGAGGCTTCCAAGAAAAACTAATTGCTGGAAAATTGACAACTGAGACAACAAGCAGGAATATGTCAAACCTTTGTGAGATTTAGTAGTAGGGGTACATTCAAACATTTCGATTAAATAATAATAAATTGAGCTAATTTTGGAACTTTCTGCGCAGTGAAGGAATGGGGGCAGGGAAGGTCCAGACGACATAATTTCCTGACTGCAATGCAGATCTCGACAGCAAACAGTATAGTAATGACTCCGCCATTGAATCCATGTATCTACACACGGTAATCAGGGAGCAAAAGAAATGTTGGCAGAAAGTCGAGCAATGAGTTTGTGAGCAAAAGTCTGGGACTTACGGTAACTAAATAGTCATGACTTTGACATGATAATTTGAGCAACACCAAAAGCTTTATATGAAATGATATCGCTTCTATGTCCTGAATGAGAAGTTCAAGACCGGGCTGGCCCACTGGGGAAAATCCTTGATTATATCTAAATTACTTCCCCAAGCTCCTACAAGTTTCCAAGCCACCGACGAGACTACATCTACGAGCTTTGAATAATAAAGCTGTAACGCGTCCCATTCTGACAAGCCTGACCCGGATAGCAAGCCGGAGGATTCGTAATCACCTCATTCGTAGAAGCCTCATTAAACTGAACATTCCACCTGTTCTCCGTAACGTTCTCCCACGTCGGAAACAGCGTCCCATACACATTATCCTGGGTCCAAAACTGCACGAACTGGTCCGCAGTATCGTCATAAAAGCAGCTCTGCTTCGTGATAAACACATCATGCGCGCCCCTCGACTCCAGCGCCAAGCAGTTGGCTGTATCATCGGCGAGCTGTAGGAGCACGGGTGTGGAGGAGGATGCTGGGGAGGCGGGCAGGGCGGTGGAGTTGCAGGGGAGCACGTTGACGGTGTGGGCGACGACGTTGGTGGTGGGATATTTGGCGAGGAATTCGGCGTTGCCGTAGGCTTCTGTGACGCCGATTTGGCCCGTGTAGGAGCCGACTGTGGCGTCGCCGTACCAGAGGGTGCCGGTTTCTGAGGGCGCGCCGCAGGTGATTGAGCTGCTGGCTGCGAGGCCGGCGAGCGGGAGGAGGGTTGAGAGTGAAGTGCGCATTTTTGGTAGGAAATGAGAATTTGTTGGTGAGGAATGAGGTTAATTGATGATGATAGAGAAGAATGAAAAATGCAGCGTGAGCGTCTTTATATAGCGTTGCAGATCTACAAATCGCTGGGGAGAAAATGACACCTTCCTCTTTGCTTGCGAAATCAGACCGTTGGTCAAAACGAAGATAAGTGGGCAACGCACGTTGCACGGGTATGAGAATAGGATTTCTTGTATGCAGATTTTATATCAGCCGCTTTGTTTTTGCCGAATCTCAAAGGAGCTTTGGGCCTGTTGTTGAGGCTCTCGAGGCTCTGGAAATGTGTTGATGGATCGTCGGAGCTAGCCGCACCCACGCTCGTGGGGGCAATCCACTATAACGTTATAACAGCGCAATATTAAATGAAAAATAGGTCCCGGAACTTGACTCAAATAACCGTTATACTTTTCGTGTGCATTTATAACTTTGGGAACAATATATATATATTTTTTTATAAAAAAGCTTGTATTTAT
>QGMK01000801.1:0-16942 GCA_007825345.1 Lachnellula suecica
GAAACAAATACCGGGTACGCATGTTCCAAGGGAAGGCAAGAACGACCATGGGGAGCGCCTTCCCCCTTGTTGGAACATTGCAACTCTGCAACTATATCATACTTATTTCAAGAGGCAAATCAAACGATATTCAGCTCAAGAATCAATAAGAATGATACCCGGGTAGCGGGTAGTCTTGGTGCGCATTCAACAATGTGCCTTTTAGATGAATAACAATAGGTAAGCTTGTTAATCATTCTCAAGATCTCCTTCTTGTAATAAGCTCTTATATAAATAGAAATCATGAGAGATAGACGTGATAGATTAATGAAATAAATGTTCTTAGCTTTTTGCTACATCTCCTTTACTTGGATAGGTCAGCAATCAGCAAGTAAACAACAGGGGCAAAGAAGCGAGCTCCAGCGCGTGATCATCTGAGAAGGTGTGAGCACGTGCATGATCACAACACACAAAATATGGGCGCACGATCTGGACTTACATGAGGTCTTTACTTGTATATTGTATGAGCTGAGATGTGATCAAATGCTGGCTTCATTTGATCACGAAATAAGAATGTTGTGCTGATGACAGATATAGTGCGCTGACTCCGCTGAGCTTAGGTGGCCAAGTCGCGGCGTGCTCACAACCTATGCTCTCGCTCAAAAAAATGTGGGCACTCGATGTGGAATTTCGTGAGCTCCTATTTGTTGATTGTAATATGTGCTGAATTATGATTGAAGGCTGGCGGTATTTGATCACGATATAGTATATTCTACTAATGAGAGAGATGGTGCGCTGAGCTTAAACGTGGTTTTTGTGATCCAAATCGTGATGACGTCGAAATTGGCAAAATCGGCAAAATCTTAAGGGTCTACCCTTAAAAAACGGTCAAATTCAGAAATTATTATATAACTATTATGATAGCACATAAGATCATATGGAAATGATAATTTAGAGTAAGATTAGTATGCAGAATCCAAAAAATCACAAATAGTTTTGATATTATTAATTAATTATCCCAATGCGGCTAGTCCTGCATAAAGAAAAAAAAAAAGAAATAATCTCGCTTGAAAAGTGGGGCGTTGACGGGAAAAATTGGCAAAAAAATATGTTCGCTTCTAAGCTTTTAATGCTTAGGCGTTGGGAATTGAGCCCCTGTGGAAATGTTAGTTTTTGAATGTTGCGGGTAGAGGTGAGGGGGTAAGTACAACGCGGGGGTCGAACCCGCAACCTTCAGATTACTGCTGGTATTGATATACTAAGAGTCTGACGCTCTACCGATTGAGCTGGGAAGATGTTAGCAACCATTGAATGATTCATCTTCTAGACTGTCACATACCTAGCCGGGCGGCTTTTGTGTTTTTGTTGGAGAAAAATGGCTTATTTTAGTACTTACGGCAAATCAATATGTGTGGGACCCGCAGCGGAAACTTGGCCTTTCCAGGACTGTGATTGGCTGGAACCGCCTACTCGCCCCATTCCCGATATTTCACCCGTGCTTTTGAAGAGTTATTACTTATTTGTTCTTTTTTCATTGCCAACTAAGATGTCTAAATATCTAACGTGGTATAAGCGCCGCCCAATGCTATCGCTGTATAATCATGCCTGGTACTGTGCCCGACTTCTTTGTTCTAGGTCTCCTGTACCTTTCCGACCCTATAACTCCAAAATGCTATGCGCAACGCTCTAAACGCCCTCTTAACAAGTAAACCGGTCCCATATATAATTCACCATATTTACATCGCCGCATAAACCATACCGGCACCAACAGCAGCCATTGCACCCAAGTTCATTGGCGCGCCGGTCCTCTCAGCTCCTGCTTTGGAAGTAGCAGTTGACCCCACTCCTAAAGTCACAGTACCAGCGATGTTGCCATCATTGACGCCTGCACTTGCGGACACCGCATTTTGCACCACCGTGGCGGAAGGCACTGCTGTGGTTCCAGTCGTGATCTCCACCACGTTGGTGGATGTGGCGTTGAAGACCGTTTGCGCGATGGAGATCTCGTTGTTCGCAAGGTCGTAGACAAGGTATGCCGAGCGAATGAACGTGTCTCCAAGCACTGAGGTGCTGTCTCCGGCAGGAGCGATGCCGAAGAGGCATGCGCGGGTTCCATCCGAGAAGGTGAGTGGCCTCCCGTTGCTCGAGGTGATTTCGATCACCAGCTCATCCATAGGAACCTTGATTGTCGGGCTCGAGAAAGTGAAATCCAACGTAGTAGTGTTTGTTGCTAGGGAGCATGGGACATAGGCAGCACCCTCTTGCGAGTCGTACTGAGCGCTGACCTGCTCGTAGATTGCCTCTGTTATGGAATCTGGGAGGTAAGTGAGAGAACTTCCCGAATCCAACAGTACAGCTTGGGCCTGGTTTGTCGCAATAACCGTACTGCCCAATGACACCCCGGTAAGAGTGATGAGAAACTCAGCAAACTCGCCGCTTTCTGCCTGGATGGGAAGTGTTGCAAGTGTGCCCGAAAATTGATCGGTGTCCACCCCACCGAATAGAATGCTCCCCGTGCTAGCATCAAGGTCATTCAGCCACAAGCTGTAGGCGTTGGATGAGATGAGTCCGTCGGCCACCATTTGTGCTGGCAAGTTGTTGTATGCTTTCAGCCCAGCTCTCCCAACCTGTACTTCGTTGATTTGGTATCCGATGCCCAGGATTCCCTCCGCTGATGAACTCGTGTATCCAATCCCAAACTGCAATGTCTTCAAAGTCGTCGAGCCAATTGTGAAGGTATCCGAAACGTAATCCCCAGAAGCCCCTGATCCATCCACATAAGAAATGTTGAAGTTGCTTGCGATATATGAGTATGTTGACGAGGAATTCGCCGCATATGTACCGGCGGCTGCGCATTGCTTCCCCTTCCCACTACATAACGTAGAATCCGGTGTATTAACCCAAAGATCACTACTACCTGTATCGATATGTAAACGTAGACTTTGGGCTGGAGTTCCTAATGTCGCATTTGCGAAGTATAAAGTTTCCTGAGGCAATTAGTTCCCGCGCTTGCTACTCAAAGTTCTAGACTCACCTCATTGTCCAAAGTTGCCTGCACTGTTTCTGACCTCCTCCGTAACCGATCTCTCTTCACTGGATTCGGTACCGACTTTCTTGCAACGGGAAACCCCACTACTCTTGGTGGACCATCCGTCCTCCGATTTAATGTTAGTCCTTGGGTGCAAGTCGCCAGTACACCCGTGGCCACTGCAAAAGTAGTCGATCCCTTCATGATTAAGAATAAATCTTCCGAATTAATTCCACCTCAAATATATATCGATTTCCGAACGACAAATACGCAAAATATATGTCCCCTGATGACGCGGCAGTACCTTGCTAAGGCTGCTTTAGCTTCGGCCCAGAGATCCGAGAGGTAGCCACGAAAATAAATGTGTAGCTGTGCGTAACGACGTTGAATATCGAAGTACCAGAAAATGTTAAGAGAATGTCGTCAGATCAAACGGGATCCTACTTCTCCTCCAACAAAATTGACGGAGGCGTGGCGGTGTTTTATGTCAACGGCACTTGCGTAGGGCTGAGGTTCAGGGGGCAGTGAGTGCAGCGAGTAGGCAGAGAGGATTTCGAGAACGATTTCCGTCAGAAGTGGCAACGTCTCTGAAGTTAAACGAAAAGAGCCTTTGCTAATTAGAGAAGCCAAGATGCTCAAGAAATCTGGAGTTCGGAAATGAAGTAAAAAGACCAAGCCCAAGCTTTTTCTCGAGAGCTCCTTTGCTACCCGCGGCGACAACTATGGATGGGGAAGGGCTTTCTATATGGCTTGGCAGACAGGGGCGCACTCTGGGCTTCTTGGGGCGCGATGCCGCGTCACCTTCGCGAATGTCCACTCAGAACACCGCTGTGCGGCGCAAAAGCGGAGAAAGGCTCTTACGCAGCCATGTTCCAGGGGACCCTCGAAGCTATTTGCAGCGCAGAGGAAGGATGGCATTCGCTGGAGCGCCGAACCCGTGCGCCGATCAGACTTGGGAACAGCCACTGGCCGCCGCATGAGCCAGCTGATGCGTCTCCTGGAAGCTAGCGTGCCTTCGAAACGCGTCTCCCCCCAGTCCGAGAAGATGATGATACACGAAATGGAGACGCCTGAGCGGGAGTTCGAGTAGAAACCACGCATGTCACTTTCCATGACTTCAGTTCGGTCTTACTCAATAGTCAAGACTTCCAAGATCCAAGAGTTTGTTAGTCATTGGATTCTGTTCGCCCGTTCCATCGTGGCACTTGGCGCCAGGGCAGGGCAGTGGGCGGGTCCAAGGCTGGCTGCGAATTCTGGAAGTTGAATAAGACGAACTCACCGCCGTCTTGTAAGTATCCGCCCAGAGGATCATGTGAGTAAGGCTATAAGTTCTCCTACGTTGAATTGCGTAATCGTTGTGGTACCCGCGCAGAAGCAAGAGTCCCACTCAGTGTAGCTGCTCAAACAGTCTCCGGATGCGCAGAGGAAACTCAGGAAACGAGATGCAAACCAAGGAGCGGATCACCCACCGAAGACCGGCACTCTTGGACAGCTCCAGACGGAACTTTTGCCGAATCGGTATTGCCCATGTGCTTGGATTTGCTTGCCAATTCCCCTTCAGGCCTTTGCATCTGTGCGGCAAAGTTCCCAAACTTCAAACCGAGACATCGGACCAACCTGGCTGAATTGTTTCCCAGCATCTCTGCACAAGCAAGTGTTGATGGCATCCAGTACGGTTGAGATCTCGTATTTATTACCTGGCGGCGTCAAATATTCTTCCCCGAGTGGTCACTTCATTACCTATGATTTCCAGCAAACGGAAACATGCATGGCGCGCATTGTTTTGTCAAAAAGCTGAGCCGCGAGTTGCGAACACAGCCACTTAAGCATGTTTCGCCCGAACTGCGATGGCGCAGATGTCAGAACTAAATTTTCGTTCCGTTATCCGAAGGAAACGAGGCCAGGACCAGGTAGGTAGCTGTGCAGCGCCAAACGGAAGCCACGATCTCTCGT
The DNA here is from genome assembly GCA_007825345.1 of Lachnellula suecica. Taxonomy (NCBI): domain Eukaryota; kingdom Fungi; phylum Ascomycota; class Leotiomycetes; order Helotiales; family Lachnaceae; genus Lachnellula; species Lachnellula suecica. Next base: position 4,961 of record QGMK01000801.1, read on the forward strand.
GAATAGTTTATCACGTGTATCATATGCTATCATGTGATCGCAAACATCTTCCTCCTCGAGGGATTCGGGCGCCGCTACTGCCTCTTTGAGAATGTTGGCGCTCTCTAGCAGTGTATTTGAAGACGCAGGAAAGTTGAATTGGTCGAATCATATACCCCTTAAAATGGTTGCCTAAACATGTCGATGGCCACGATGAAGTCTTCGAATTCCGATGCCTTCGAGACACAAGGTTCAAGGTGACATTAGGGCGTGTTTCTGCGAAAATAAGGTCTGCCTGAAAGCCGTAAGAGTACAAAAATGTCTTTTGTAAGACGGGCGAATGAAAATTAATCCGGTGCCAAAACTTGCTCCTCTCCATCACTTCCTCACCCCATCACTTGACCTTCCTTTGAGAATTTTCCTCTTCTTCTACCGTTCCCGCACTCTCTCAGCTTTCTGCAGTATTGTATTCTGAAATCATCTTTGGGGTGTATACTTCGTTCGTGGAACCAGCAAGGCCGACAAGCCCATCCCTCACAAAGATGGAGTCCATTGACTGGAGGGATCAAGCAAGATGGCAAGTTCCCCCCGACAGAAGATGTCTTGAATATGTCTTCATAATTTTGTTAACTCGTGTGTCTCTATTAAGCCCCGCCTATGCCGTTGGTGCCCCGTCATCCCTCTACCCCGCAACAATTCCTAACAGCTAAGCATAGTCCTTCTTCGGTACTATGGGCTGTAGCATGAGCGTAGTCCTCAGCGTGATGGGTGCCGCCTACGGCATCGCAAAGTCAGGAACCGGCGTTGCAGCAAGTAGTGTTTTCAGACCAGATATGATCATTCGAAGTACCTCACCTCCTGGTCATGATCCAGAGCCTTCCCACTAAGTCGAACTCAGACATGATGCCGCCCATCCTCGCAGGCATTCTCTCCATCTACGGCCTCGTAGTAGGAGTCATCATAAACTCTTCCCTCAAAGAAAAATCATCCCTCCACACAAATTTCATGCAACTATCCGCAGGCCTTGCGTGCGGACTCAGCTGCTTGGCTGCTGGCTTTTGTATTGGAATTGTTGGCGATGCGGGTGTCCGAGGGACCGCGCAGCAGCCAAGACTGTTTGTTGGCATGATGCTTATGCTGATTTTTGCAGAGGTCCTGGGTAGGCTTCTCTCCCATGAGGGCTCTGGTGCAAGAGAATGGACTAGAAGCTAATTTATTTCAGGTCTCTATGGAGTCATTATTGCGTTGATGATGCTTTCGAACTCAACGGTAGATGTAACGATATGCCTATGAGGTGCTCAGGGTTTGGGGTAGGGATATGGAGTCAGGTCATACAGTAATTTTCAGAATCACCGACGAAGGAGTCGAATAACAGCTGTACGAAGGCAATAAACACCCTTTTTCCGATTTAACACGAGCATATTTGACCTCTGAAATTTGAAAATATTTTGCGCTCAGCTTTGAGCAAAGAGCAGCAGGAAGAGAGAGCTCTTTAATGAATCGCGATTTTCTCTACAGCTCTCAGGTTTTCTCTTCTTGAGATCTATCCCCTTTTGACGGTCACTCTTCATCTCTTTGCCCTTAGTGGTACAACTTTGACCTGTGAGAAGATGATATAATATAGGCATGAAGTTTGAGTGGTATTCCGAAATGGAGAATTTCGAAACATGCTCTTTGAGCTACGTAGAGCCGTGGAATAAAATATTCTGATCGCATCCTTCTTTCGGATAGGGGTTCAGGACTCAGCCTCCCCCACACTTCCGGCTGACCTTCATGTTCTGCTCGAGATGACTCGGGATCTCAAAATCAAGACCACAATTCTCGTCGGAACTTGGTTTGGAGGTAGAAGCTGGCAAATTTATCTTTATAACGGCTTCCGCTGATGGACACTACCTTGCAGGCAAGCGCGTGTACAACTAGGACGTCTTTCTCCTTCAAGGAAACAAAGAGAAGCCATGTTTCGGAGCCCCTAGAAAGAGCACTCGTAGACAGCTGCTGAAATTGAAGAGCGTTGGAAAGGGGTCCATAAGATTAAAGGCAAGAAAGAGACTCAGCTTGTTACTTTTAAGCCATTACCAAACGAGCCTGTCCTCGGCCCTTAGCCCTTAATGTGGGTTCTATCAACGAAAAGTAGAAGAGATGGAGATTGAAATTCCAAGTAAGAAATGTATATTATAAGAGCAACTCCGGATAGGAAAGTCAGAAACCTGTATACCAGTCTCCCCATTAACAGTATAATGAGTAGCAAAACATCATTGATGGGATTATGAAAACCCATGAAAGGATGTTAAGGATAGATACAGCTGCAAGGAAACATGCATAAGCTTGGCTAATTGATCAATTATTGTCGAATATACCTCATCCTATGTCTATAATACACCTGTTTCCTCAGAGCGCCCACTCGTTCATATCATCAGCCGGCAGTACGAAGGGATCGTCGATATGATTGATCGCGAACTCGCTGCACAGAATACTATTCATCCATATTAGTTCTGACTTGACAGAGGAGAAAAGGGGAAAATATACCAAGCAGAAGCAACCAAAGCATCCAGCTCCGCAATAGCAGCATCCCTCTTCGCACCCGTAACCATGCCCTTGGTGACAAGCATTTGTACCTCTCTGATCCTCCTCCCTTTCGCCACACCAGCCTGCTCCATGACCTTCTTCCCCAGACAATCGCTGTGGAAAGCATGCTGGCAAGGAAAAACGAAGAACTGTCTACTCAGCAGTGGCAGGCTACAAACATAGCATTTCTCCCCAGGCTCAACAATGGCATATCTGTGATCCAGCGCCGCGATATCGATCTTGATATTCGTTGCCGTCTGCGACGATTCATCCATTTCCGTCTTCAGCGAATCGATATTGCGGCTGTACTCTTCTAGAGCGGCGCAGATTTCTTCTTTGAAATCGTCTATCACAACGAAATCGGGGAAGAAGGGTATCAGATCTTCTATTTTGAGAAGGTCGCACCGCTTGAGGAACTCGATGGCTGTTTTGATGCCGTTCGATTGGGAAATGACTTTTTTGGCGACTGCGAGCCAGAGCTTCTTCCGTAGTGCGGGATTGGAGACTGGGCGGTCGGCAACGAGCGAGGCAAGGTCGATTTCGGAGTGAGCAAGGGCTAATTCAACCGCTTGGAGGTACTGGCCCATGGTGCTGTAAATGTGTACGCATGACTGAACCCGGGAGTGTTGTATGCATAACCGGAGGGCAAAGTCTGCATCAAAACTTGGCTCATCGCCTTGGGATTCAAGATAGTTCAGTAGAGCCGACTCGTCTTTGGAGGGATGGGCTGCGTAGATAGAGATTAATGTATTGTGAACAGCGGCATCCGTTGAATTTAAATGGTTTATGACATTGAGAAGGTATCGGACAGCCTGGTTTTGTGATAGTGGCCCTCGGAAGTTGCGGTCGTATGTAAGTAAAGCTGGGATGAGGTTGCGGGGTTTTAGGTCGGCGTGTCTCATAAGGATGTCGATGAGATCGGTGGCCACATGTGTGATGAGCCCACTGCTGTAACGATAGAATATTTCGGGCGCTGTCTGCTTCCTGAGGACATCCAAAACCTCGTTCCACCGTTCTCTTTGCATCCAGTAACCCAACACAAAATTGTAGTCGTTCACAGCACTGGCGAAGTGAAGCAATTCTTCTTCTCGTCCATGACTACTGATAATATCATAAGTCGTCTTCTTATCGAGGTCCGGCTTGTGCTTCTTTACAAATTCGTGGAACTCCGAGCGGATGGCATCAAGCTGATCTCGTGTTTGCGCGGGAGTAAGAGACTCAGACAATTCGGCCTTTGTGATAATGGTGTCGTCGAGAGAGTTCAGTTTTGACATGAAGATTTCCACAAGCCAACTTGCAATCATGATCCGCTGCATGATGTGCGACTTTTTAAACGTGGTGATTTTTGTCAGGAGATACTTCCTCAAGGCATCTTGTTGGTTGTTATCCACGAATATCAACGCAACTTGCTCGAAAGGTTTGCTGCTCTTCCCATAGACTCCGGCAGCCTCGATGAATGAACCTTTCGTTATAAGATAGTCGCCAGATGCTGTAGCAACGGCATCCTTCTGCGCGGGATTCCGAGCATATCTCAAAGCTGCATCGAAATGCTCAGTAGCCAACATTACTTTCCAAACGTCCCGGTCTTCATCTATGACGACAATTTCGAAAATCTCTTGAGTAGTAAATAACCAGAAGGTGTTCTTCTGCTGGTCGGCATACAAGCCCAGAGCTTTCTGGCCAGGGTCTAAGACAACTTGATCAAATATCACTCTGTCATCTAGTCGGTTGACAGCGATGACGCGTCCTCCTATTAAATGCAAAATGTGCCACTGCGTCAAAGCAATGGAATCAATAGGGTCTTGTACAGCCTTTTTTCGGCCACTGGAGGCCTCCGAAGCCGGCAACTGCGATCTAGGCAGCAGTTTAGACTCTGCAAATATCTTGCTCCCAAGATCATTCGATGACGGCGAAGTTAGTAATCGACCATAATACACTCCCTGAGACGAAAGCCATGCAAAAATCCGGTCTGGGCTTAGGCTCTCGAATGAATTTGAATCGGGAGGATCTGGAGAGACTACTAGAGACGAGGCAGCTGTCGTTGAAACCCGTGAGATCTCATGAACAGTTGCCTGTTCGGTTTCAAATAATTTTGTGAAGATGGATGCTCCTCCTTCGTGAGCAACCTTGCCAATCTTTCCAGTCAGATGTAGAATCCTGCTCTGAGTGGTGATCATGACCCTCCGCACGTCTGGTTTGCCAGCCACCAGATCTACCCAAAGCCCAGTTATGGGGCCATCTTCCAGTCTTTGCAGGTTCTTCAGGTATTTGTCTTCCTTCCTGTAGAATTCTGTCGCCGTTTCAACATATCCTTCGTAGATATTCCCGTCTGATGTTCCTATAAGGATCTCTCTTGTGGATGCGGTTGGCAGTGACGGGTTCCATGCTATCGATTCTACGGAAACACCGCGAAGCCGTGACAGAGGTCTGGGCTGCGCGATTGTGTATGAAGATAATAGTTCTCCCCAAGGGCGGTACATATTATTAGGTGCGAGGCGGTGGGGTCGAGGAACATGCGCCGTATGACGCCCACTTCGGATGTTCTCTTGGGGAGGTCGATGTCTGCGGCAGTATTCAGTAATTGACAATAAACCAGACAGCCCGAGCTCCATACCGTCAATATCAGCGGGATTATCAAGATCTATGCGCAATATCCTGCCATTTGCGAGAGCTAGGACCAGGACGTTGTTTGCGACTTGCGAGGCAACGAAGTCGGAAGCTATTGAGAATTGGAGCTGGACTGGTTCGACGTTGAAAATAGGCAGAGCATTGTCGCTGAGATCCTGCAGGTCTCGCGCGGCTACATAGCCGTTTGACGGGTCGAGAGCCATCCGTCAGGGTGAGGGAGTCTACCTCATGATGTTTGGCTTCCTCGAGGCTGCGATATCTCCAAGGCTGGGGCTTGAAGCACGGGCCGAAAGCTATTCCGAATGCAGTCACATGATTCAAAGTCACGACACCTACAGAAGCAAGCTCAGGGTGCAAGGATTAATGATTAAGAAGGTTGCACAAGAAAACTTCCAGTGAATCAAGGAATGAAAGGTGCTATTTTTGGTTGCGTCCGAGGTTGTGCAAAACGCGAAATACCCATGCTGTCACATTGCATCAGCTGTCCAATCTCGGGGCAAAGAATATATTCGTGCATATGGCTGCCTCATCGACGGAACATTATAGAGCGACAACATAAGGCTTCCTTCAATTTCTGCAATTCGGCGGGAATCCGTCAGGCTCGTGTACCGTTCCAGACATAAAGTGTGTTCTGGTTTTAAGACCCCAAGAGCATGTATCGGACTTCCCGCACTGTCTCGATATTCAGAAATTATATCTCACGAAAGGTCTTGTTTCAAAAAGGTCTTGGTTCAAAAATGGAGAAACCTCCTCCAACCTTATCTTGCCGCGTCCAGCATCGCGCCCCCAAGTTGCCCCAATTTCACTCGAAAAGTCGAAACCTCGAAACATGCGAGGCTGACGGTCCGCTGACGCGGGCGGCTGGGTTATTCCCAGAAGCCTCTTTCTCGTTCTAGCGATACTTTGTCAGTGCGTTGTTTTGTTTCACCAGTTGACCGCCTGTGCAACCGCGTCCTTGGAAACATCATGAACGTGTGGTCAGGTTGCGTGGCAATCCCCGCCATTGGCTGAAGCTGAAGGCGAAATGTTTGACGACAGCTAGGTCTTTGACTTGAGATAGAGTCGCGTCGTCATGATCAGTTGAGTCACATGGACTTGTTGACGTTTCTCTTTGTTTTACTTTCCCTGGCCAAGAGGCTCGAAAAATGGGGTAATACGCTGTGGGGCAATGAGCGGCCAAGTTCGCTCCTTCGTATAGATAAATATTTTATTCTTCAAATGGATTCAGGCTTTCCATGGATAGGCTTATAATTCCGTCGATAAGTCAGTGCTTTGAGCGGAATAATTCAAAATCTAAATGACAAGGAAGATCAATGATGCCATTGAACCAGGGAAATGACTGTACTCAAATGGGCCTATGGCCGCACTTCAGACGAAGCAAAAGCAAGACCTCCCTGTCTTCAGATTGAGTGCAGCAAATTGCAATGAAGATCACATTTGCAGGCGCATATGCACAGGCCATCAATAGGCACTGAGTTGTCTGCTGGGACGAGAATACCAAAGATCTGGGAAACCGGGGATGGACTGATGCGGTGTTTCTCGGCGAAGAAGGTCGGGATGTTCTAGTGGGGTGATCTGGAGAGGCTTCCATTTCGGTCACGATTGCCAGGATTCCAAAACGCTTGATGTGCCATCTGCACGGGCTGGCGGGCTAGCTAAAAGGGGAGCAGAGAACTTGGCATTGATGTTTCGAGTTGAGCAGAGGCAAAAACAGGGGGGGCCAAAAGCGAGAAAGGAATAGAGAGATTGATTGGCGGGATCGCAGGATGTTCAATCCACTTACTTCGTACTTGTGCCACACAACGGCGGCGGGCACCAAAACAATCGTGTTTGACGAAGGAATTAGCTATCGTCCCCCCTCATATACTGTAATATATTCCGCAGGCTAAGCGGTCCGCATCCAGTTGCAAGCCAAAGATCCCATTGCTGAAAGATGTCTGCTTCAGCCTCTGAACTCGTGCTGTACGGTAGCTTCTAGCCTCCACCTCCATCCTGTGTGCAGCTCCCACCGCTCTGTAATTGGCACGCTGTACGGCACTGTAACACAAGCTCGCTTCTTCAATACGAAGCACTCAAACCAAGACGGACGTGAAGGAAAGCTCCGAACTTTGGCTCTGATTTCATTCCAAAACAGCTTCAAATCAAAGCTGACTGCAGGAGCAGAATTAGATTTTCTGTTCTGTTCTAAGTTCTGAGTCTGCGTGTTTTCGGCGTCTTACCTCGGGGTCTTATCATATGCTGAGATGCTCAGGCTGGCCCCGTAGTGGAGGTGTACTGTATGCAGCTCATCCTGAGCGGCGACAGGGGCCTTCTTTTAGACAGTTTCATCAAGCACCTACAGCAGCTGCGACCCATCACCACCAATCATCACCGCCGCACCTGCCTCCACTCCTCCAACCAGTCCTGTACCTGCCAACGCAACGCTTGTCGATTGTTCAACCTTCGCCATATGCATCAAATGTCCGTTGGGATCCTCTCTTTTTCTCCTCTTCACGCCCTTCGACTCCCTTCCTCCTCTTTGTTCCGCCATCGCCCTCGTCATTGCCATTGTTCGCTCGCATTGTTGTCGTTCGAGTAGGATCCCGGAGATTCTTTGTTCTCAGCGACGTGCTTCACTTAAAATCCCACACCCGCTCTCGTCCGGAATCTTAGATCCACGCCACGCCCTCACTGAAACACCGCGTCGCTCTCGTGTCTCGAAAGGTATCCTCATCGCAACAAACGGCCCAGCGATTACTCCCGACCGCCAGGAACCCTGGCTGATTTCCAGACCCAAACGTCAGCCGATCGTGTTGCAGGCCAATCTCTCACCCTCTTTTAATACCGCGTCTGGTCAATCCAGACTTCAGTCGACGTCGAGCTTGATAATCACTTAATACGTACAGCCTCGCCTCCTCTATGCATAGTTAGCATTCCTCACGATGGCCATGTTAGCTTCCAAGACCCCCTTCCCGGCGCCGCTGCTCTCGACTTCCAACGCCTCTTCATCTGCCCAGAGCTCTGCCATTCAGTCAAGTCGAAGGGCACCGGCCATGATGACCTCGAATCAGTCCTTCGCCAGCCCTACAGAGTCCGAATTCTCCGATGTCGAAAGCCCGGATTCCGCCAAAAACTGGGACGAGGGAAGAGTCTGTGACTGGTTAAGGAGTATCAACTGCGGGGATTACGAGAAGCTATTCAAGAAAAATAATATCAATGGAGAGAATCTTTTAGAGATGGACAAGGCAGTGCTTCAGGAAATGGGAATCGAAAAGATTGGAGATCGCGTGCGTCTATTCCTGGGCATCAAGAAGCTCAGAACAAAGGCGTATGCCAACCAGAAGAAGCGGAATCGGGTAAGGACATTCTATTTCATCTCCATCCAGATTCAGGCTAACTATCTCAGGATTCTTTTGCCGGTCTCGATGCGTACACACCATCGGCATCTGGCTCACCACGCCCTCCCAACTCCAGTGGCAGCCGAGCTATGCCCACACCCCCAGCAAATAAAAGATACTCGAGACAGTTTGAAGGTTTCAATCCTGCGACTGCTATTCCGGAGAGTTTTACCAAACCACCATCGAGACCTAACTCTCCCCTCGCTGGAACAGAGGTTCGGGCAGTCAGACACCCGCGCTATGGGGTGATGAGCCCTGCCGAAGTCGCCCGGCGAGAAAATGCTCAAGGTTACTTCAACGGCTCAAGTGTTCCTTCAAGTGCTTCGACGATCAGTGGAAGAAGACCTACAACACCCGGAGATGTACAACCACAAACAGCACGTTTGATCAATCACCACACCCGAGCTAACCCCAGCATCGATGGCACATTGATGTCTCAGCTACCACCGGATCAAGGGTTAATCAGAGTTATTTCCACTGGAGACCGGACAAAGGTCTTTCGAGTTTCGGATTGCAACTCGGTTGATGATGTTATGAGATTGACTTTGAGAAAGCACGAATTCCGTGAAGATCGCAACCGCAACTACTGTTTCTATGTACTGACTGGTCTTGATCCGGATCCCCGCCAGTGCCGACGGTTATCAGAAGCTGAATTATGGCGTATCATCAAGGATCCCAAGAGACCCGAAAGAAATCGCCTCATCCTACGAAAGATCCATGAAGGTGTCCCAGGTGATGCCGAACTCAAACGGGCAGCTGCTATTGCTATGGAAGAGGTGGCTGCCAACCACACCCGGGCTCTTGATAGCGCAGACAACAAACGAAGCCAGCCTAAGGTGGAGCAAGTTCTTGGTGAGAGCTGGAATAATAGCTTACAACATCCTCTCTCGCCGGCCTCATTCCAGTCAACTGGCTCAGCTGTCTCTGCTGGTGAGCGAGAAAATGCTATCTGGAACACCGCCAAGGATCTGGAAAGGCCGCCTTCTATGGAGCAGCCACGGGATACCACCAGGCGTCCAGCCGGAAAGAAAGTCCTTCGCCAATTTTTTGGCCAGAGACCACCAAGTGAATTGATTACTTCGGATCTAACAACATACTTCCCGGATCACCCTCGTGAGGAAATCGACCGTACTGCCCGGCTCTCCTTGCGGAGATCAACACGGCTCAGCAAAGTCAATAGCCGCCTTAGTGTTGCAAGCAACCTGAGCTTTGCTTCCAGTGTAGCGGATGCCCCACCGATGCCAACCATTGCCGACACTTGGTTAAGTAATGGACATGTTGCTAAGGTCAGACCTTTGGACTTGTCTAGAGGTAATAGCAACCGCTACAGAGATTCGACAGCATCGTCATTGCTCGAGCGTGTTCAAGAGGAGTCGCCCATCGAACCTAATCGAAAGTCTTATGTCTCATTCGACAGCAACTCTGATGGTACCAATGTCAATGTTACAGATCCCGACGGCAACACACAGAGCTATTTCGATGAAGGTAGCACTGAAGCTAGTGGCTCGCTGCGGGATATCAGCCAAGCTCTCACCGAAGACGGAGAAGATGCTGATGAAGAATTGCAAAGCTTTTTGGCTGGAGACTCTTGGGATGATAGCAAGTGGATGAAGGGTGCTCTTATTGGTCAAGGTTCCTTTGGAAGTGTGTACTTGGCTCTCCACGCTGTCACTGGAGAACTTCTTGCTGTGAAGCAAGTGGAAGCTCTATCGCCTGGATCAAACAGTGCCAACGACGCCAGAAAGAAGAGTATGATTGATGCTCTCAAGCGTGAAATTAGTCTTTTGCGAGACCTTCAGCACCCGAATATTGTGCAATATCTTGGTGCTAGCTCTTCCGCCGAACATCTTAATATTTTCCTCGAGTACGTTCCTGGTGGATCCGTACAAACTATGCTCAACTCTTATGGGGCTCTTCGGGAACCCCTCATCCGCAACTTTGTCCGCCAAATCGTCACTGGCCTTGCGTATCTGCATGGCCGAGATATCATTCACCGAGACATCAAGGGTGCTAACATCTTGGTTGACAACAAGGGTGGCATCAAGATTTCCGATTTTGGTATCTCCAAAAAGATGGAAGCTTCGAACATTCTGACTGGGGCAAGCCAAAACAAGAACAGGCCATCTCTGCAGGGCTCTGTCTTCTGGATGGCACCTGAAGTTGTCAAGCAGACATCCTACACCCGAAAGGCCGACATTTGGTCACTTGGATGTCTCGTGGTCGAAATGATGACTGGAACGCATCCTTTCCCCGATTGCTCTCAACTTCAAGCCATCTTCAAGATCGGCGGTGCCAAAATCAGCCCAACGATTCCCGATCACGCCAGCCCTGAGGCAAAGACTTTCTTGTCACAAGCCTTCGAAGTGGAGCATGCCAAAAGACCCAGCGCGGAAGAGCTCTTGTTCAGCCCATTCCTCAACGCCATCACATAAACACATTACCTACCACATACCAACATCTTTCTCCTTTTATATATCTGCATCTCAAGCACTGGTCATTGCATAGCATAGCGCGGAGGATTTCATTTATATTTCTGAGCTTTATTTTTTTTGTATAAAATCTTCTTTTCCGATAACGTTGCCACGAAAACGATTCCCATATCTTCTTCTTTTCTCTACCCCCTTGGGTTTATTATAGGGGGTGATAGACGCATGGATTGGCTGGAGGGGGGGCACTGGGTGACTGGACGGTCCGTCATTTTGAACTCTGGTGAAAAGGGGGCAGGGGATTTCCGGAGGTGGATTTCTTCTGGTAATGGAATGATGCATGGGTGACATGAGACATATATCACTTGTATAGATAGATATCAATGAGTATATGACGTCCAACTTTCAAAACATAATGTCTTCTTTGCGATTCGCATGTGACTCAAGTTCTTGTGTTGGCACAGCAGCTCTCTGGCACGATATCCGCTCGAGCTATCAAAAAATCATCTTAACTTTCAAACATCCACACACACAACTCATTGTCTTGTGTCAACCCCCATTACAAGTTAAAAGGATGTTTGTATGATTCTGTTAACACGAATATCCACCATGGTTTCCTCAAGAGGAAGGAGCTCGCTTCCTCCTTGTAGTTGCGAATCACAGGTATATTAAGCAATCCATTTTCTGTGTTCTAAAGTTGGACTTCGAAGTCAAACATTCATAAGTATAGCGCATTGTAACAGGTCGGCAGTTGAAGAGACAGTCACATCCTGCTAGCGCAGAGCAAATCATCACTTCTTGGGAAAGCTAGGTCAAAATCACCCGTCCAAACCCAGTCCCAAACTGCCATCTCAGCGCCAATTCATGCTGGATGAAAAGGATCCTCCACCACATCCGGCACAGCTTCCTCCCTCACAAACGGCCTCAAATACTTCTCAACTATCAAAGACTTAGCCCCTGTCTTCCAACCCAAACCCACCAAGCAAAACAACAAAGGAAACTCACCA
>QGMK01000802.1:0-16936 GCA_007825345.1 Lachnellula suecica
CATCATCGGATACCCCCCAAAAGCAGGTCAAGAAACAGCCTGCAAGAATCTTTCAAACACCGTCTCCAAGAGGAGCAAAGGTCACCCGAAGACGCACCTACACCCACATCTACACCCCGAGACAAAGACTATCAGACGATGTCAACAGCACGCTCCGCCGCCCTCCAATCATACCAGCACGGGCGTCATTACACAGCAGTGAAGCGCAGCAGTCAGTGTCTGAAGGGAGGAATGTTGAGTCCCCCCAAATTGAGAAGAAGTACGAAAACCATGGATCTCCGTCGGGGGTTGGGAGGAGAACGAGGAGACACAGGAACTCCTTCAGAGGATAGATTGGTGGTTTGGCACCCTGAGCCTCGTCGCGTGGTTCATAGAAGGGAGGAGGAAGGTGTCGGTCACGTGATTATTGGTATATTGCAGGTTGTTTGGTGGTTGCTCTTGCCCTGTGTTTATGGGGCTATGGAGTTGTTGATCCGGGCTCTTGCCGTTTTGGTTGCTTTGTACTGGCGTTTGAGCCAGTAAATGTCGCAACTTTTGTTGGACATTATCAAAAGTTTCTTTTTTTTTATTCAAAATCACCCACAAAAAGTGGGATATGGTGGGCATGTGGCCATTTGTATTAATAACCCAATAATGACTCCAAAAAACACCAGTGCACTTCACCTGATTAATGTACCCTTCACAAAGGCGAGATATGGCGCTGCTTTGATCCTCCTAATGGCCTCTTCTTGCTTCTGGTAAGGCATTGAGAAAGTCTCACTTCAAGTGAAACATTCTTAATCCACGATTTTACGGCAAGAGTTCTCAGGGCCCTCGTGCAATGGCGACTATACCTAACATTCCAAGATTGATTGAAATTACGCTACATGATAATGTCTCACATGAAACGAAGCATTCTTAATGCACGAAACTACCTGTTTTGTAATAGTCTTCTCAAGGTGTCGAGGTGGTAAGTGCAGTGTCAACGCCCTCGTGCAATGTTGGATAGAGCCAATGTTGCGTGATTGATTGGAATTATGCTGCTAAATAATGTCTCACTTGAAATGAGACATTATTTTTACCTCTAAAAGTGCGATTAGCATCAATTAATGAACACCTCTTTTTCAGAGCGTGCAATATCATGCAGCCCGATTCAATGCGTGCGGCCGCACGCAAGTCGAAAGCGTCGTTCATTATTTGCCCAAACGCGCACTTGCAGGGGTGTTTATAATATTTTATTTTAAGCGAGACATTTTGAAACGCAATAATTCTTTACCTTCATTTTTGTAGACGTACTACCTAATAAATGCATTTTATTTTGGTCACTGTCGTGGTCCGGATCCTGCTCCAAGCGAGACCCCTTTTTCCTCTGCCCCAATCTCATCCACCCACTCTTTACCTTTGAAACGTAGTAATACCCTCTGATAATACTCCACGTCGATTATAACATTTAATTTGATGATGTTTCGAGCCCTTCAAAAAAACCGTCAGCCTCCGGATTCCGGCCTCCACGAGGAAACCCCTTTTCCTCTTCCCCAACTCCACCCGCGGCCTGTGAACACCGTATCAACACCCATTGAAAATATACCACGTCGACTGTATCATTTGAATGGATGTTTAATTAAGGTTCAAATCCATACAAAAACTCCCACCGTCCGAATCTGGCCTTGATACGGAAACCCCTTTCCCTTCCCCCCGATTCTACCTATGTCGGCGATGGTGGTGTTCGAATATTGCATTGATACGACTCCTACAATGTTCTATATCGACAGAAACATTTATTTAAAGACTCAAGTAACGATAAAGCTCTTGAAAAACAGCTACCGTTCGGATCCCACTTCAATGCGAAAACGCCTTTTCCTCTCCCTCAATTCCACCCATGGCGGCAATGATGACGCCTGAACATTGCATTAATATCACTACAACAATATTTCACATCGAATGAAGTAATCTAGATGCTTGATCAAGGTTAAACTTCATCAAAAGACTGCCACTGTCTGGATCCTGCCTCAACGTGGGAGGGGGAAGACATCCTCTTCCTCACCTCTCTTCCTCCTTTTCGTACTATCCCCTTTGCTTCTGAACATCGCATTGATACGAGTCCGAGAATGTTCCACGACATTTAGAACAAATATCTAAGTTCTCAAGCAGGCGATAAAAGCTCATGTATAACTGCCGCTGTCTGGATCCTGCCTCAATGCGGAAACCTCCTCAACTTCATTTTGCCTTCCCGTTCCTTGAATTGCTCCCTTCCCCATTAACATTACCTGAGCTCCATTTCCATGATTTTTCAATTCGATTGAGACATGTGTCATCTACTTCAAGTAAAATTACATTGAAGTTCCAGCTTTTATGAGTGGCAATGGTGGACGGCGAAATCCCGTGCCCTGCTTTTCCCTCCTTCTTGGAACATCTTTTCACTTACTGCTGACAATATTCCATATTATTTGAAGCATTAATCAATTATTAATGAGCGTTGGTCAAGTGCCCACTGCCAACGAGCTGTCCTCATGTTGCAAAAACTCGAGACTCGACACCTTCAAAGTCAGCATCACTTCTAAGCCAGACGCCCAACAGCCATCTGACCCACTCAAAAAAATTTCCCAGCTTTCTCGTGAACAATTCTTGTTTCAAAATAGCTGCAATCCAAGTTCGTAACTTGATGATAGTATAGGCAACGAATTCCCAGTTGAGGTGACTGGCCGTGAAACCTCTCCTTGCCAAATCCTTCCGGACGACACACGCTTTGTGGTTGAGCCATAGACTCACGGAAGGGGGTGACATCTATACCAACGAATATATCTTTCAAGTTTAGATTCAGTCAAATCAAACTTTCAAAGCTGCCACGGCAGCACAGGATTCTGCCTCGATAGGTGTCCGGTTCAACAAACCCCCTCAATATTTCGCTGGCTGTGCCGCACTCTGCCATACATCTCACGGTACCGTGCATGAAAAAGGAAAACATGGGATAGTGATTATGTACCGGAGTCTATTCTGCAAAGGTGGGCGACAAAGCCATCAAAGCATTGTAGCATGAGAACCGGGAATGTGTGTGCAGGCGCATTGCAACACCCGAACTTAAATCTATCCAAAGGTTATTTAACAAATTATGTTTATGCCTTACCTAGCGCCAATCGTTTTTCTCTTGGTGATAAACTCCGCTGGTAACCCTGGTTTGTTCCGTGTTTGGTAGGTTCGACTGCAGTTCCTGTGCGGGGGGAGTTTTTGTACGATCAGAAATACGGGAAAGGGGGAAAATTACCTTACGGTGACACTTGATGCATTGTTTACCGGAAGTCACTAAACTGAGCTCCTCTAATAATACAGTAGAGAGGTTTCACTTGTCCAAATCTGATACTAGATAGCCCCGGATCGCCTCAAAAAACGATCAATTGGTTCATTCAGATCAGATGAATCCGGAGCGCCGAAGCCGGAAATCATAACCACCCCGTGCTCTCCATCAGAAGTAATACAAAATCCTGCAGCTGCTGCAGCGCGTTACATGTTGCATGCGATACTTTCAATGCTGTGTAATGTGTAATGCTGCAAGCGGGGTGATCCACACCGCTGGCCAATCACAGCAGCAATATTTGCGATCGGCTCCCCTGCGATATCGGCGGATTTTGCTTTCGCATCAAAAGCACCCCGCAGCAACATATAAACTCTCAACATCAACCGCTCCGCCTCTTCTTACTTTGTTCCCCATTTTCTGCTCCCCCCTTCTCCCACTCCCCCTCCCTCCTCGAAATCTACCTCAAACCCCCACAACATCTCCACCTACATCTGCAATTATGCCAGCTGCCGACGGTGCACCCCGCACTCTCTATGATAAGGTTTTCCAAGACCATATCGTGGACGAGAGGCTCGACGGCACAATCTTGCTTTACATTGGTATGCAAGACCCAGAACCCCCTTTGCAGACCTTGAGACTCATTCTTGCATAGACAGACATTTGGTGCATGAAGTTACTTCGCCAGTATGCAACGATTCGCCCCTCTTGCCACAACACTCACTGACGCAACGCAGCAAGCTTTCGAGGGATTGAAGAACGCCGGCCGAAAGGTTCGACGACCAGACTGCACTCTTGCCACCACCGATCACGTAGGTTCCAATGGCTCAATTCGGGATGGCAAATGCTAATACTGGCTCCAGAATGTCCCTACCACCTCCCGAAAGTCCTTCAAGAATATCGAGCAATTCGTCGACGTCGAGGATTCGAGACTTCAATGCATGACGCTCGAGGAAAACGTTAGGGACTTTGGCATCACATACTTTGGCCTCGGAGACAAGCGCCAAGGAATAGTTCACATTATTGGCCCTGAGCAGGGTTTCACCCTTCCTGGTACCACTGTTGTCTGCGGTGACAGTCATACTTCGACACACGGAGCGTTCGGAGCTTTAGCTTTCGGTATTGGCACCAGTGAGGTCGAGCATGTCCTTGCAACCCAAACTTTAATTACGAAACGAAGCAAGAACATGAGAATCAAGGTCGATGGCAAACTCACTCCCGGTGTTAGCTCAAAAGACATCATCCTTCATGCCATCGGCAAGATCGGAACCGCCGGTGGTACCGCGGCAGTTATTGAGTTCTGCGGTTCTGCTATTGAGAGCTTGAGCATGGAAGCTAGAATGTCGATTTGCAATATGTCAATTGAAGGAGGTGCAAGAGCTGGTATGATTGCTCCGGACGAGACCACATTCGAATATCTCAAGGGACGACCTCTGGCGCCCGAGTTCGGCTCTGCGGAGTGGAACAAGGCAGTGGCCTATTGGAAGAGTCTCAAGTCAGACCCAGGAGCCAAATATGACATCGATGTGTTCATTGATGCCAAGGATATTCCCCCTTCGGTTACATGGGGTACAAGTCCTGAAGATGTCGTACCTATCACCGGCAAAGTTCCCGACCCAGAGACTTTTGCAACCAAAGAGAAGAAGGAGTCAGGCCGACGTATGCTCGAGTACATGGGTCTCACGGCAGGAACACCTATAGAGGAGATTGTCATTGACAAAGTCTTCATTGGGTCATGCACAAATGCTCGTATCGAGGACCTTCGAGCTGCCGCAGGAGTCGTCAAGGGCCGGAAAGTTGCAGCAAACATCATGCGAGCTATGATTGTTCCCGGTTCTGGTCTTGTCAAGGACCAGGCTGAGGCCGAGGGACTTGACAAGATCTTCACCGATGCTGGCTTCGAATGGCGCGAAGCCGGTTGCAGTATGTGCCTTGGTATGAACCCCGACATCCTAGCACCAAAGGAGCGATGTGCAAGCACAAGTAACCGGAATTTCGAAGGCCGACAAGGTGCTGGCGGTCGTACTCACTTGGTTTCTCCCGTTACAGCTGCGGCATGTGCCATCGTTGGAAAGCTCGCCGATGTTCGGAAATTCGCTGATAGCAATGCTACACCTCGTCCTGCGTCGCCCAAGCCAGCCCTTGGCAAAGCTCACATTGACGAAAGAGTCGAGACTGATGATCAAGAGCGCGAGATGATTGGCGACCAGCCGTCAGATGATGACGCTGTCCCACACACCAATACCATCACCCCGCAACAATCTACTGGTCTCCCCAAATTCACTGTTCTCAAGGGTCTCGCAGCTCCTTTGGAGCGTGCAAACGTCGACACCGACGCTATTATCCCCAAGCAATTCTTGAAGACAATCAAGCGTACCGGTCTCGGCTCGGCACTCTTCCACGGCCTTCGCTACAACGAAGATGGATCCGAGAAACCCGACTTCGTCCTCAACCAAGAACAATACCGGAAGTCCAAATTTCTCGTTGTGACTGGGCCCAACTTCGGCTGTGGTAGCTCTCGAGAACACGCTCCCTGGGCTCTCCTAGATTTTGGTATCACCTGCGTCATCGCACCTTCCTACGCCGATATCTTCTTCAACAACACCTTTAAGAACGGTATGCTCCCTATCGCAATCACCAACAAAGCCGACCTAGAAGCCATCGCGGACGAGGCGCGCGCCGGCAAGGAAATTGAAGTCGACCTGCCCAACCAAGTCATCAACGATGGCAACGGCAAGAAGATCTGCAGCTTCGACGTAGAGGAGTTCCGGAAACACTGCCTTGTTAACGGTCTTGATGATATCGGCTTGACCATGCAGATGGAGGACAAGATTCAGGGCTTCGAGAAGAAGATGACGAGCAACACGCCATGGTTGGATGGCCGCGCTTACTTGAAGAGGGGTAAGAACGGCAAGTTGGCTGTCAAAGCTGTTCCCGTGCCTAAGACGAATCGGGGCGAGGAGATTAAGGAGCCGCTTGAGTGGTAGATGCGTTTCTTCCTTTGTGTAAAACTTAGCGCTCCTTGCATGCTTCATGGTTCTTTTGATCACTGCGTTGAAGTTCGAGATATTTCAGAGGAGGTGATGGAGATGGTGCTTATGTGTGCCATCTTGGTTCATAATGCAGACAATTGGGTGGCTATTTACTTGACCTGCTTAGCATTGGTTAGATGCATGGTTCAGCTGCCTACGACTTCACGGTCTCATTTACGAAGCGAAATAAAAAGTTCATATGCATTCTCAAACCATTGCTCTGTGCGTGTATTCATTGTTCCTTAGGGCAGAGGACCTGCCTCTGTTTGGCCGTGGGGTCATCCACCTCAGCAGCCTTTCAGCCCCCTGCTCATGATTACAAACAAAGCTTGTTCTCACTTCCTGCGCGGCAAAATCCAGAGCTCCGCTTTCAATCTTCCATCATTATCTTCTATGATTTATTTTTCTATAACATCCCGCTGTTCATGCACGCAAATGGTTAAATCAAACGCCCCACAACGCCCCCTTCCCCGCTCACCTAGCAGCAGCAAATGGCCTATATAGTATATCCTACAACAGAAAACTCTCCTTTTTGGCAGTTATTTCCTTCTTTCCTACAATTTCACAGGATGATTCTTCCTAATCCTCCCTCCAAACTTATATATAAGCAAAGGCCCGGGAATCAGCGCAATCGCAATAAAGCCAAGCACGCTGTTGCCCCAGCCGTAGCCCAGCGACGCATACATGTAGGGGCCGGCGAGCGGCAGGAAGGCGCCGAAGAGAGAGCGCGAGACGGTTAGGGCTGCGACGCCCGAGGCGGCGAAGTTGGGGAAGGAGTCTATTACGTAGGTTTGGATGGGGATGAAGATGCCCATCATGCCGAAGCCGAAGGGGATAAGGCCTATGCAGGTTACGCTCCACTGTTTGCTTGTTAGTACTGCTGTATTTTAAGGAGGGCAAAGGTACTTACGTGTACAGCCTTGTCGGCGGCCCAGCCGTACCAGAAGAAGGAGACGGGGACCCAGCAGGCGAAGAATATGCAAGCCGGTAGCCTCATCTCCGGCTCAAAGACGCCGTTATTTGCCTTGGTCATTCTTACCACCGTGGGATCGGAGATCTTGCTGACAACGCCCAAGCCGGCGAAGAAGCCGATGCCTAGACCGATGTAGGCGAGGCCGCCGAGCTCGGGCGCCCAGCCGTATGTCTCGGTGAAGACTCCGGTGATGGTGGTGAAGAGTAGGTAGAGGAGCCCGTAGACGACGGCCATGTAGAGAGACATCAGGAAGACGATTGGGGAGAGGAAAAGCATTTTCAGGGGCCGCATGACCCCGTGAAGAATAATGTGAGTCGGGCTTTGAACTGGGCCTTCGGGCTCGTAGCAGCTGCGGAGTTCGGGACGGTTCAGCTCTTTCTGGAGGCGCTTGACTTTGCGGGACATTAGGACCTTGGGGTTTGTTTCGCTGTTGAAGAACTCGATGAGGATTGTGACAACAGAGCCCGCGATCAGGAGCACCCAGAAGACCCAGCGCCAGCCGACTCGCTGGGAAAGGAATCCTCCACAAATTGGTCCAATGACGGGGCCAAACAAAGGCCCAAGGGAGTAGATGGCTGTAGCGACTCCACGGCGGTCTGCGTAGAACAGGTCTGCAATCACGCCACCTCCAAGCGTGAGACAGCCTGAGCCTCCAATACCGGCCAGAAAACGAAACACGATCAGCGCCGACAGATTTGGAGAAAGTGCACATCCAATTTGCCATACGCAGAAGAATGTGTTGCCGCATGTAAGGACAATACGTCTGCCATATATCTCGGAAAGGGGCTAAATATTCCAGAGTTGAGTTGCAATTCCCCGCATTTTGAATTGGAGTGTACTTACAGCTAAGAACAATGGGCCAATTACGTACCCCAGAACGAAAACACTCACAGCTAAGCCGCTGAGGATCGCAGAGGTGTTGTGGAACTCTGCATCCATGAACGATACCCCAGGAGCGAACATGGACGATGCCAGTGGCGAAATGAAGCTGATACCTGAGATCAGGCCAAGCAATAACCATTTCCTGCTATCTGGAAAGTTCAAGGGCATCTCTGGGTCATCCTGCGATTCCCATCCTACGATTCCGTTGTCTAGATCGGAAGTTGGTAACAACGCAGGTGCGATTCGTTCTTTCTTGCTTCTGGAGGTTAATATCCTGGACAATTTGCTCCTCGTTGTCTTTGCGCTCGCTCTCGTGTCTACTCGGCTGATGTCTCTGGGCGCCGCTTTGATCGATACTTGACTCTGCTAGGATCAGAAATGAGCTGAAGTAGCTGGGGGTATTTAATCCATACTTTCTGTCTGTCTATGTCATCCATGTGTCCCCTGTCCATCTCTTCTACTTCGGTATGGTCATAGTCGGGCTCCCCAGTGGCACCCTCTTCTAGCTTTCTGGGTTCAGCCTTGTCGGCATCTGAGAGGTAGGCTGTTGATTCTGTGTTGATCGTACCCTTGTCTCCCTCTATACTTTTCTCAGGATCATGATCTGAAGCCATCTTGATAGCACGAATGTACTGGATCACAAGACGGTTCGGGGGTAGGAAGATGGGAAGATAGATCGGGCGGGGGTGGATAGAAGAGGTAGTACAGTAAAAACAAATGTTTGCTTCCTAGGCCTCTAGCTTGATACTAATGTATGATTTCTTTCTGATAGAGAAGACCAAGGACTGAGGGGAAAAGAAGAAATTCAAGGACCACCAGTATCCGCGCTTACATTAGATTATATTGAGTAGGCGCTCGCTCCCTGAACATGGAGTTGTGCACAAATCTAGAACAAAAAATTGAGGCTCGGCCTTACGGACTTATACCGACGATGCGGGTCGACGCAACCCAAATACAGTGGTTGGGCAAGGCTAGCCAGCGGGACCGTAGGGGTGAACGCCCGAGCAGATGCATAAAATCGGCATATTTCCTTTTATACAGCGTTTTATACACGGGATATACTTTATACATATCGCCGACGCTCCTTCTCCTTTTCATGCAAACGGATGATTCGTCTGAAGATCGTAGGCGTGCCGTCCGAGCCGTCCCACCCGGCTGATTGTTTCATGACTGGAGTCACTGGACGAACCCGGGGCTGCGGTTTGCACCAGCTGGGACGATCGGGAATAAAAATGACCACGCTCACAGCTGTTCACTGCATGAGAATTTTAGTCAGAGCCAACCATGGTGCATGTTAATGCGTTGCAGAACCCGGAGACCACCTGATGAAAAGCGAGCCCGTTCCAATACAGCGGCATTGCGGACACACATCTCCGATGCATTTCTGTTCAGTCTGATGTTCTCGCCATTTCAAATTTCCTTCAAGATGTACAGAAGGTCAAGTGACCGTACTTTGCATCTCTGGGATGTTTCTATACACAAGTTCTTGAGATGTAAGTCGCTTGAGCATTGAGGTATGGTGTTGGAATGCAGTTAGATCCGTTGCAGCGTTTTTACATTCCACAACTTAATGTTTTCCAATCATTGGAATGCTGGTAATTATGTTCTCGCGCCTTGCTGCCAAGTGGTTGCTGCCATTACCCGCATCGTGGCATCTTCTCCATTTCCTCTCTGACGGTATCGTAATTGAGTATTCGACCGCGAGACTTCATTGATCTTCAAAATGGCTCCTAAAGCATGGGATAAGTGGGAGCTCACGCTCGCAGGGGCTATTGGTATGTACCACTTGAACCCAGATTTACTCTCCATAGTCTCGACTACAACTAAGTCAACTCAGATACCGATGTTACCAGTCCTCCAGATCTATCAAGAGGAGTTCACAAGATTCTTCTTCGAGACCGATGGAGAGTGTCAAATGATGAATACAAAATACTTCTACCGGCAATGCGCCTTGCAAGCAATCTCCTTGAGGTTGGAATGCCCTATATT
Organism: Lachnellula suecica; assembly: GCA_007825345.1. Classification (NCBI taxonomy): domain Eukaryota; kingdom Fungi; phylum Ascomycota; class Leotiomycetes; order Helotiales; family Lachnaceae; genus Lachnellula; species Lachnellula suecica. The sequence goes on from QGMK01000802.1 coordinate 10,145, forward strand.
GCGAGTTTTCTACCAGCCGACGATATCTTCGATGACCCGGATTTCGCACAGGCCTCTACTGTAATTGAGTTGAAGGATGCCCCCACACCAGAGGAAATTCAAGATGCCAGGGACACACTCAACCAGATCGCAGATTCTGTTACATGGGAAACCGATTACGCCATGTTCGAGGATTTTGGGGCATGGGGTATGAACTTCATAACTGAACAGACTCCCCCTTACCTCAGAGAAACTCCTGAGATGATTCGAGAAAACGACTTAGACCTTGCGAGGCGCGGTTTGACAATTCGTCCTACGACTATTGTCATAGCGAGACAGTATTACGACACCATCAAAAATGAGCCCATTGATAGCGAAGAGTATCTTCGGGCGATATGGCATGCTGGTATCACCCTAGCCCATGAACTCGGGCACACCCTTCTGATTCACGATACTCGATGGGTCTCTGACGACTGCAGCGAACCATTCGTCGGCGAAGATTGTGTCGCTGAGCTCGGCTCAGCATTTGTTGGATGGATATTTTCAGGCTGCAATCCAGGCACGATTGAAAAGGGTCCAGAGTCTTGGAAGTTTACGCAACCCCTTTACTGGCAGAAAGCGAAGTTAATTACGGACCCAGAACGGCAGCCGTACCTGACCCAATACTCCATATCCAATGAGTATCTGGAAAAGTTACTCACACAATCTTTCTGGGACGACGCCTTGAAAAATAAAAACTACACAGGGGCTAAGTTGGCGATAAAACCTGTTGGCCCTTCAGGCCACAAGGTCGATTCTGACGTGCCGGCAATATCAAGGGTCGCAGACTTCTGGGTCTACGGGCATGATACCAATCCAATGCCTGTATGGAAAACAGAAACCCGAGAGAGAAGTCCCAGGCCAGGCGATCTTTCTACAAGACTCAATCTGAAAGACGAAGTTAAGAAGTCTGAGCTTGCTTTACTTCTCAATGCCCAATATGGAAGTAAAACTGGTCTGCCGAAGCCTGTCAAGATCACTATTGCACCACCTGCTGGAACACATTCCAGCCCTAGCCCCGACCCCGACAGCGATCACGACTCATACATAATCGACGGTGACCCTGATCCACTGGAGGATTTACCATTGGTACCTGGTCGCAACAAAACTGTTCCAATTGCTCCTGCTGGATCTTCTGACACGCACATAAAAATCGAGGTCGAATACTCTCCCAACACATGGAGAGAGCCCAGGTCCACCAAAAGACAGAGGGCAGTCGAGGAAGACGACGAGGAACAGCAAGACTATAAAAGGCTCAAGCACAGTCAAACAGCCATTCTCAATGATGAGCACAAAGATTTGGACGATTGTCTGCTTGACATCAGCGTTCCTTTCATCGAGAGTCGTTTTACACGCCGGCAAGCTCATGACTTCATCACATCAATTCCACGGCCGAAGCCGAAGCCAGATGGTTTGATGCCAGACGATTGGAAGGAAGTCAGATCATTTAAGAATGTTCACACGTCTGTGGCCTGGCAAAATGCCCATCTCGACCGACAACATGGCCCGGACGCGGGTGTCATATCCAGAATTCGACTGTACTACCTGAACGAGTTGGAAAAGAGATTTGGCGATAACTTGGAAGAAAGAAGGAAGATTATGAAGGCCACTATAGATTCTGTCCCTGATTGGGATTTAGAGGATCTTTACGATTACTGCCAGGAAAATGGGCTGAGTTATGACGAGAATCTCGATACTTACAAGTCCCTTCAGCCTCGCGTCATAACCCATTTCAATGAGGCGTTGGCTTCAATGTTAGCGCCCGTCACTCCTGGAGCAGCACCACACTCGCCCGAACACGATGATGAGGATGACGACTTTCATCAGGATGATCCTATTCGGGAAGATTGGGATGAGAGGCAGTTCCAAGACTATTTCCTCGACAACGACTTGCCGTTGTGGGGAAACCCGAGTGTTCACCGGGAAAGGTACTACGCCCACCGCTTCGAGCTGAGGAATGGATATCCTCGGCCTAGAGATCGATCCGCCATCCTCGAGAAAACCAACTCGAACGGCACAGAAGTCTACGCCTGGCTGGTAAACGTCTGGACGCGCTCCGTCCTAGATCTCAAATGCGCCATCTACTGCCTCGCCCTGCTGCCCGCCAACTCCAACATCCACCTTTCCATCAACAACAATTACCTGGAAGACCACAAGATGCTGCACGAGATCAAAGAGCTGCAACTCGAAAACCCGCAACCCTTGGTCCTGACCGTCTCCGAATACCAGGCCCCCACCAAACTCGTCGAGCCCGAGCCAGCACCGAAGGAGATCTGGAACAAGAAAGAACGCCTTTGGGATGCCATGCGCAAGCTGCGCATCAAGGCGCGCGAGGAGAAAGCAAAGCAAAGCACCCCGCCACCGCGCCCTCCCCGCATCCTCAACATCACGGAGCGCATTGCGGAGATAGCCGAGCAGGGGCGCGCGCTCGACCGCATCTTCCTGCCGCCCAGCCTCGACAAAGCGCCCAGCCTCATCCCTGAGAACGGCAAGACGAGATCCGTGCTGCAGTTGATGGATGGGATGGAGGATTATGAGGCAAGGAATGAGATGCTGGGTATTAGGCCGGATCCGTATAAGGTGGTTGATCCGCCGAAGGAGGAGGATGATGGGGATGGGTTGGGGAAGGGGTTTGGGATTGGGAATTCGCATATGGGGGATTTGTATAGGAATCTGGCAGGGTTGAAGACGATTAAGACGGCCCAACCGGCAGGAAACTTCCAGGGGCAAGGGTATGTCATATGAGGAGATGGCGAGGGAAGAAGGGGGAGGGGAAGGGGGGCGGGGAGAAATAAGTGTTGAGAGGAAGGTGGTAAGAAAAGATAGCTGGAATGAGGGAGACAGCAGGTTGGGCTGCTATGTGAAGGTAGTGTTCGGAAAAGGGAAGCGGAGTTTTGGGGCAGATCTTAGCTTTAGACAGTATCAGGCTGTCATTTCTTTGTACGAGTATTGATACAAGGGGTGTAGAAGGGAGCTGATTGGTTTGGTGCTGGACACTTGATAATCTTTTGAAATCGTTGTATCACATTAATCACAACTAAATCTTCATCGTCTCCATGCTTTTTCAGAGTTCAATATTGACTTGATATTACAACAAACCAGTTTCCCTTAACGCTTGGTTTTGCACTGCTGGGTAAGAACATCCGGCATTGCTCGCCGTACACCTGAATTAGTACACCTTCTCCCTTGCCATCAAAATTTACCAGAATCAACTAGACTTTTGATTCTTGAAATTGTCTCATTTCTTATGGCACAATTAAAAGCCTCTAAATCGACAGTTGCAACGTGAAATTAACAGCACGAAAAAGAACATAGAGGTTTTCGCTCAGGGTAGTCTATACCCCGAGTACTGCTGCATGCTCTTACGTTTTACTTACATTCTTGGCAGCAGATTACCGCAAGCAAGTCCGCGCAAGAACTCGAAAGCCGCCGATAGTGATTCAGCTTGATCTCACATGTAAACCTCAAATACCAAACAGAGCAATAGATCAAACCGTTGGACAGGAAGATCAAAAGCACGAGTCGTATGATAATGCAGCATGAGCTGGCAATCGCTCCTGCTTCGTACACATTTCAACATCGAAATTCAGAGCTCTTTCTCACAGGTGAAGCTCTCTTATCTCCTGCTGCTAGGAAGATACCAAATAACCTGGAGTGTTACGTGGGTTCACGGTAACGCTTATCTTTGATCTGGGTTCGTGTGCAGTTATGCGGACAGGCAGCTCGCAGGTCGCAGATTGATAGAGTGGCGTTTCCAAGAGACGGAAGCCGGGCCGGCTCGTCTGATTGGGCCAAGGTAGCCCTTCTGCGTAACTTAACAGATATCGAGGTTTATCGATGTGACTTCTAGATGTGCAGCAGCGGGGGCACTCTTCACCGCCAGCATACAGTAAGAAACAGGAAGCTCAGATCAGATGAAAGTCTGTGCTTCTGCGTCTCATGCACCCCGATTTCGGCTGATGGGGTCCCTGCACAACCTTCTACAGGGATTTGAGACGTCTTCATCTTTTGAACAGGAAACAACATACGAAATATCCAGTTCATATCAGCGCAGCAAGCATGCCTCTCTGTCTTTTGCAGGAAAATCAATCTTGCTCGAAACTACCAAGAGCAAGAGTTTCGTGTGAACTGACACTTTTTCTCACGTAACAGAAAATACTAGACACAGTCTCCTCGGCGCACCTGGGCCCGCCTTCCCACTTGCGTTGCACTTGCACATGTACCGCTACAACTTTCCCTTTCCCCGCCCATGGATCCTACTTAGTCGTGTGTACCTCTTCAGCCAACCGGAGACGCGACCTCACTATTAGGGCGCTTGTCCTGCATGACTAGTGGCGGACTGTGCAGTCTGTGAGAGAGTTTCTTGCTGATCCGTTTGAGCCGCCACAATCCCAGGACGCCAGACATCCACATCCGCATCCAGATCGTACATTTTGCCCCGCCAAAAGCCATTAAATGCACGAAGAGGGCCGGTAAGCAAGCTGTTGTCTGCACAGCATTCACTTCTCACAGAAGATGCAAGCGCGAGGTAGGAATGCCAGTGGTTTGAGGTGAGAGTGGTTGTGGAGTCGAGGCTAGGTCGAATACTGTATCGAATGACTAGGTATCTTCCCGAGGCCACAAGCATACGGTAGCATAGCACTTGACCCACCGACTATCCACGCACCGGCTACCCATAATTCTCTTCCTCCCCATCCTCCCCCTCATCTCTTTCCTTGGTCTATCAACTCCCAACATCTCATACACTCACTATACACTTTCGTGGGATTTTTCAACAGATCCTACGACTTCCTCTCCCTTTCTCTCGTATCTGTTTCCATACTCAAGAGCGAGCGCCACCGTCTCCTTGGAACGCGAATTGAGCAGTCGCTCTGTTGTGCGCATCTCTTTCCCTACCGCAGAGTCTCAATCACCGTGTTCGAGAGTCGTAAGAACCAAGCCAACCTACAAGCAATGACTCTAACCAGACAGGAGTCGAATCGAGATCCCGAAAAGTTCCCTACGACCCAATTGTTTCTGCTTGGTGGGTTTGCTCTTACTACGTCACAAAAACCTCTCCCCGAAAACCCTTCACGGTAGCTAACTTTTTCTGCAGCTATCGTTCGACTCGCCGAGCCAATCGCCCTCACGTCTATTTTCCCATATGCTTGGGCGCTGGTAAAGAAGTTCAAGGTTGGCAACGAGAGCGATGCCTCTTTCTATGCGGGCCTCCTTATTTCCGCCTTTGCGCTGGCGGAATCCCTGACGGGAATGGCATGGGGCGGGCTCTCTGATAGAGTTGGTCGAAAACCGGTTCTACTTCTCGGATGCACGGGCACAATGTTGAGTATGTTGATGGTGGGATTCGCCTCGAATATATGGGTTGCGCTGGCCGGGAGAGCAATTGGGGGGTTCTTGAACGGGAATATTGGTGTTATCCAGTAAGTTGATTTGGGAGGCATTCTCATCCGTTGCCAAATAAACTACGAATAAGCATCTGAAGTCTTGGATTGGGCTATCTTCCAATAGCAGCAATATTGGAATCTTTGCTAAAGTCTAATCCTAATAGAACCATGGTTGCAGAACTTGTTACGAAGCCAGAACATGAACCCAGAGCCTACAGCATTATGCCTTTCGTCTGGTCAATTGGAACGATTATTGGACCTGCGCTCGGAGGCACATTTGCAGACCCAGCAAGCTCTTTTCCAAATACATTTTCCCAAGATGGCATCTTCGGACGCTTCCCATATCTTCTGCCAAATATGCTATGCTCGGGTCTTCTTCTGATCAGCATCGTTGCCGGGTATCTCCTTCTCGAAGAAACACACCCAGATATGCAGCCACGAGTCATGCTCCCAGACTCAGCATACGTCTCCGAAGAAACACCTCTCATCGCAACCGCAGACGCCATAAAAATCCCTCCGGTCGATCTTCGTTCCGAGACTTACGGCACATTTGAAGGAAGTGATGACAGCACATGGCGGCATACCCGAACTAAAACCAGGCCTGTAAAAATATTCACAAAGCGCATAGTAGCACTCATCATTGCTCTGGGCATCTTCACATACCACAGCATGACGTACGACCACCTCCTCCCCATTTTCCTCGAAGATGAGCGCGGCGATCCAATGGCATCGATTTCCATGTTCGCACAATCAGCAATGGGTATGTCCCCCGGTGGTCTCGGCCTCAGCGTTCAGAAAGTAGGCGTCATAATGTCCATCAACGGCATCATAGCTCTTTTCGTACAAGCAGTAGTCTTCCCTCTCGCAGCAGCCATGTTCGGGATCCACAGGCTTTTCATCCTCGTCACACTTCTGCACCCAGCAGCATATCTTATCATGCCCTACCTGGTATACCTGCCTCCCGCCTGGCTCATGGTTGGAATCTACACCTGCCTCACCATCAGAAACGTGCTGTCGATCCTCGCATATCCCGTACTTCTGATCCTCATCAAAGAAGCCACACCCAGCCCCTGCGTGCTGGGGAAAATCAATGGCCTGGCGGCCTCAGCTGGCGCTGCTTGCAGGACTGTTGCGCCCCCTGTTGCTGGATTCCTATACACGGTCGGCTCGCGCATGGATTTCACCGGCCTGGCCTGGTACGGCAGCGCGTTCGTTGCTGCTGTTGGTTCCGCGCAGTGCTTCACGGTCAAGAGATCTAGGACTGAGGCGGATGTAGAGCATACCGAGAGAAATGTGCCGGCTGTTACTGTTACGGATTGCGAAAGCGAATCTTGAGATTTCTTTGAAGGGTTTAAGACTGACTGGAAAAGCTTGGGGTGGGTTAGACGGT
>QGMK01000803.1:0-16939 GCA_007825345.1 Lachnellula suecica
AAGGTTGTGGTTTCGTTGGGGAATTGAGGATTGTATTTAGATACGAGCTCATCCTTCCCCTTAGCTAGGAAGGAGGATTTTACGTCGTCGGCAAGATCGCGGGGTCGTTCTTTAGGGCTCGTGGTGTAGGGAATTAGAAGTGATGCTGTATTAGTGTTAGTTGCTCGGAGATTTTCTCGCGTGTAAATTACAGATATAAGATATATGGTTTTGTGCATTGCGTTCTACGAGAGGCCTTACGAGAATGAGGGCCATGATCCAAAAATTCAGCTTAGAATCCAAAAGCTGGTGTTGCCAAGCACTCAACACAGACACGGAATTCTAAAACGAGAAAACGAGAAATAACAAACTTTCCAGTATTCGAGCGGCCAAAATAAACAGGCACAGCCGCGTACACAACCACATCAAATAGAATACCCTTCGATTGCTCCAAGGACACAGTCATCAGTAAGCCCAACACGACAATATAAAGTCGTAGAGATGGACCGGAATATCGTGTTTTACGCGACGCCATCAGCTAGATGGACTTCACTGGCGTACGCATGTGATCCACGCTCGCTGGAATTTCCCATATCTTGTTCCGTCGAGAAGGGGAGCGCCGAATTCGCACTGTCATCATACTAACATTTGATAGTAATATGAACGGCGAGACTAGAAAGCCATTGAAGAAGGGTTGAAAGGTTGAGGTCTTGGAATGAGAAAGAAAAGTTTACGCGTGACTCGTTTATGGGCTAGCTGCCCTAGAGAACCAGACATGAAACCTCATATGTGCGGTCACAGTATCACATAAAGCATGGAAATGAGGGTATCGAAGATACTTTTGGTATTCTTAGGTCATGGTGAATTCACAATCTATCTGCGCTCCTCGGAAAATCAGGCTTGCTCATTAGCGCCGCATAACTCAAAGCAGTGGCTTGATGAAGGCAGCAATGTCATCTTCCGAGATCTGAGTGACACCGAGAAGCTCGCTGTCATCCTGCTCCTTGGACCACTTCGCACCAAAGTCTCCCTTGCCAAAGATAGCCCGGAAGAGGTATCCGTACATGACCATCTGGTTGATCTCGCCCTTTGCCAGAGATGCGTTGGATGCCTTCTCGACCTCAACAGTGCTGACATCAGTCTGGCTCCACTTCTTCTCAGGCGCGAGCTTCTTCGCAATAGCAAGCAGACCGTTCTGAGACTGGTCGGTGGACTTGATGTAGACGAATCGGTTCTTGGTCTCCTCGTAGTGCTTCAGGGTTCCGGAAACACCCTGGGCAATACCAGCAAGAGTGGTTGTGCTGAAGACGTTGTCGCCGCCATCGTAGATTCTGGGGTTGGCCTCGCTCAAATCGAGAACGAAGCGGTTCTGGACACCCCAGTCAAGGAAGGGGCCGTTGCAGACCAGAGTGTAGGTGAGTCCCTTGGAGGTTGCCTCCTGGAGTTGCTTGTGGATGGCAAGCTTGGACTTGAAGACGGGGAGGGCAGCGACGTTGGGGTTGGCGAGAGGGCATCCATAGTCGGAAGGCAGGAAACGCTTCACACCTGCAGCAACGGCGGCGTCGACGAGGACGTTTTGGCAAGCAGCTGCTGGTCCCTGTCCGACAACCGAGACAACGGCATCTATGCCCTTGAAGACGGCAGCGACAGAGTCGACGGAAGAGTAGTCGGCGGTAACGACTTTCACGGCTGATGGGAAAGTGGACTTGGAGTCAGGACGCTTGAGGGCGGTCACAGCGAAGCCATCCTTGAGGAGCTGGTTGATGATGGGTATTCCCAAGTTACCAGAGCCCTGCGAAGTCAGAACTGTCATGTGAGGCAGCCAGGCCAGAAGAAACTTACTCCGACAACGGCGACGGTCTTGATCTCAACCATTTTGGCGATATAAGTTTGGTTTGAGGAGATTAGTTGATGTTGTTTTTATTTGTGTTTGAGTTTGTGGGTTGAAGGTTGAGTGGAGGAAGGGTATGGAAATTTTGAAGGTCATGAGGAATGGAGCCTTGATATATATACATAGCTCCGGAAGTACTACTTGAGAAGGCACGACCCTGCTTAGTCACACAATCGCAAATCATGAATGGAGAATGGACGGAGAAGGTTGGCTTACTCAAGCATTGTTCAGCCTGGCTACCTGATTGGCGTCAAAGAAAGAAACTCCGGAAGGAGCAATCAATACCCCAAATAAGGCATTTTCAAGTCCTTGGCTGAGAATTACCACAAACCTTCAATTTTATACGGAGAGGAAATGGCAGACAAACGCAGCCCTACAGCAGACGGCACACTTTTGAATTTATTGTATAAATATCTCATTTGGTAAGAAACCAGGTATTCAGGACCCTTAACCCCTCGGCGGGGTGAGTGATGCAGGGCGGCCGTGCGGGAGCCGTCCGGGCCCCACTTTATCCCGCTGAGCCGCCCTCATTAAGCATCAGCCCTAGGAGCTGCGGCTGCAATTACCAGATTAAAAATAAGAAGTCTACCAAGAGATAATCCCGAGAAATACAAGATAAATTGCATGAAATTATTGGAAAGCTTTTGAAGTGTTCAGATCTATTGCAATTGGAATTACTCCCTGGTCTATTTTAAGAGTACACCAGTACTTCGTATTAGTGCACCCGTCAAAAACGCCACTGGTTCCCCGGCCGTGCGTCGCGGCTCCCACCTCGGCTCCCACTTTCGGATATCTTAGAAATCTTGACCGGAAGCCATAGACGATCTCCGGCAAACAACATGCAGCTGTACGCATCGGATCCGGAATCCCAAACACAACCTGAATAAAGCAATCCATTATCCATTATCCCATTATCCGGGCTTGAAACCACAATGCGGGGATGCTCCGGCACTTGACAGTCGACGTTTGTTTGGCCTGACTCGTAAACAATTGCCCCCTGCCTTGCTCAACCCCTCCCCCTTTCCCTCAACCCCTTTTGCCATCCACTCAAATACCACGCGTCACCAATCACAACAATATGCCAGGTCCGGATCCCACCAACAGTTCTCGGTGGGCCTGCAACTTCACTGGTTGTGTAAAATCATTCGCCAGGAAGGAACACCTCACGCGGCATGAGCGTACGCATTCGGCGGGGGACAAGCTCTACGTGTGCAAGGTCTGCCTCCAGAAGTTTAACCGCAGGTAAGACAATATTGGCTATCCCCATCTCCTTTTTGGGCACATTGCGTGTTCTATCCCACCGGCTTCCAACACTCGCTTCGCCCTGGTAAGACAACATTGTGGGAGTGGTGGAGCACAGCAGCAATGAGGGCAAATCTCCAATACCATCTGCAGTCATCCGTTGTTTGAAACACTCGGGTCTTATTCAGCAAACAGCCTTAGACTGTTTCGTGTATTGTAATTCAACAAGGTTTACTTTGCTGACTATCAAATAGTGACAGCCTTCAGCGTCACTTGGCCCGTCATGGAGACACCTTCAAGGCGGGACCGTCAAGTCGAAGTAAGAAGGCCTGCATATCATGTCATAAAGGCAAAATTAAATGCGACGGGAATGACCCTTGTTCGAAATGCCACTCAAAGGGAGTCCCTTGTCAGTACGAGAGGTCTGAACAGCCTGCTGTAAGTGTGATTTTCTTTTTCAACAGACACCTAACCTTCTCCGCAAAAGAAATCAATGTCCGTTTCGAGCAAATTCAAGGTCATTTTCATCTCATTCTACACAAACCGTCTCTCGACAAGGTCCAGAGGGCTCTAGGTATTTCAGAGAATATGAGGCATTCATAAGCAGGTGACTTCTGCATGAAGGGGACAGGATTGATCCAACAATGTTCTTTGAGTCCGATCGATATCTCTCATATGGAGAGCATATCCTCTTAGATAGGATTTGCATACTTTCTCGAAGTTCATTGTGCTAATTTGAGTTGTTGCGTAGCCCGTTACTTCCCGAGGAGCTTCACTAGAAGAAGCTGGAAGCGAAACCATGTCTGAATCTCCAATTACCAAGGTTCAATCTATATCGCCGCAGGCAATAGAAATTGTACCCTATTTTCACGCAGCTCCGTTAGATATGAACCTACGGCAGCGAGAAGGAGAAATACGGCCCGGTCCCGTAATTCCTCATCCCGAGCCAACAGCAGCCCTGCCGTCTCCAAAAGCCACTCCAAAGCCTTGGGATGCGGGAGGGAACGCCGTTGTTGACTGGACTAAGATCACGGTTCAAAAAGACCCTTCTCCTGACTGTGAAGAAGCTCCTCTTGATGGCGAGGACGAATACTGGACGCGCGATAAGAACCGCTATGCCTTGTCCAAAAGCTTACAGGAGACCTACCTTCACTTTTACTACGCTCATTTCCATCATCGATGGCCGATCATACACCGAACTTTGTACCGAGGCCGTGCTTATTGGCTCGTCTTTAAATATTCGATGTACATGATGGGTGGGTGGCTGAGTGGAACAAGAGAAGGCAAAATATATGCGTTTGAGGTGCATGATTGCTTGATGCCGCACATCTCAACCATACTGGTAAGGACTTGAAAGGAAAGACAAAATGATATCCGAATACTGATTTTTGACTTTCCAGGGTCAGAAATCTTCTACGGATAAGTTCCAGGATACTTTACCCTCGTCGGTATGCCAAGCAGCACTCGTGAATATCGTTTTCGCATTACATAGCGGGGCAAGCAGAATATATTCCTCAATTCGAGCTACCAAACTAACACATATATAGTCTGAAAACCTCATCTCAAGAGCCATTGTCCTCCGAAACATTCTGGTTGCTGTTCTCCGAGAGGTCGAATTCTTCAACCCCAGCACCATTTATAACGACGAAAAGCCAGGCTTTTTCATACCTCTGCACCTCTCCCAGCTAGGTGAAAGACAACGGTACCCATCTCAAGCCTTGATTTCCATGACAACTGCTGATTCTGAAGTAGCCTTGCATCGTCTCTTTTCAAACTAGACAACTATCTGAGCCTCATCCGATGCCAATCAAGTTTGCTCATGCCGCAAGATTTACATTTTCCTCCCCCTTGCTCATACGCCCTATTCAACGGCGATGGTCTCCACATGTTTGCAGAGCGAGTAGAGACAGAACCACCTTCACGACAGCGTATCTCCATGTCCAGCCTGCTCCGCGACAATGAGCAAGGTAAAGAAATCCCCACCGACGAACCCACGCTCATCGAAGACATCCAGCTCTACCTTTGCGCCATTCAGCCTCGCATTATGCTCTTCTGGAACAAAATGCGATACAACTCCTACTCCGAAAACAAACCAAGCATGTACAGCGAATGTCCCATGCCGCGCCTACGCGCTCTCAAACAAAAGCTTGACCGCATTTCCGCCCAACTATCGCACAACCTCCTTGAAGACGGTCCTCTACCTCTCCTACACTATTACGGTTACGAAAAGCCCATCGACGTCGACTTCCAAAGCGCCCCATCCGCTCGAGCAAAAGCCCTACTGTTCGACGCACAAATCATGTACCACCTCCTTATCATGCAACTCGACTGCGACATCGGCATGCTCACACAAATCGCCAAAGACCGCACCTCCATCCTCTCCATCCCACTACCGGAGAAGCATCGGCAGCAGCGCGAGGCTCGCGCCAGTAAAGTCGCGACGTGGACCGAGACGACGCTCGCGCGCACAGCACTATGCCACGCCGCCGAGATCCTGGTGCTGCACGAGCACAACCATGACTTCGACATCCGAACCCTAGACCCGATCTCCCACGTCGCCGTAACAACGGCCGCGCTGGTGGTATGGGCGTATTGCACGTTCAGCGAAGCGGGCGCGGAGCAGCCGTCCAGTTTCTTCGCGGAGCTGACGAAGTGGTGTGGAGGTGATGATAAGGGGCGCGAGGCCTGGATACAGATCGGCGCTGGGTGTCCGGTGAAGTTGGGTGGCGTGCGGTTGCGTGAGTGTAATGTTGCTCTGCTTATGAGCCGGTTTCGGGCGTTTATACCGGAGGAGTGGGAGTTGGCTAATTCCATGGCTCCGGGCGTTTTTAAAGGCGTTGAAAGATAGGAGGGCTGGTGTATGATTTTTCTTTTTAGACATGATACCCGGAGTTTTGGGGAACGGAATCATAACTGCTTTTGGGATGCAGTTCTTTTTGGCAATAGAACGGAGGTGAGACTACGAGGTCTAATACTTTTCACGAACTTTCTCTGCTTACAGGTATATATCGATATGTTCAATTGAGTGGCAAAGCTAGTTGAACGGCTGAATTTATTTTACAAAGGTGAAGCTCTAGTTCAAATTCCGAACCATGGAACGCGGTCACTTCCCTCCCTCTGTTACCCACGCAAGCGTCTGAACGGGTTATGGCTTCAACCCACCCCCGAAATTTGTCTGAACGGATTATCGCTTCAAACCACCCGTAGAATCCACATTTTTCCGCACTCTCCAAAAATACTCGCATTTTTCTGCTATCCTCAACAAACTGCCAATACTGGTGCTAATCTAGCGCTGACAAGCCATGCTAGATAGCAGGCTTCTTTCAAAGGGCCACATTGAAGCTTTCCTTTTATTATTTTCATTACGCTTAGGGTTTGCGTACTTTGTACTTGTTATACTAGGCACGGCTTGAAGTTACGCTGTGCTGTGGCAGTGGGTAATAGGTGGGGACGGGGGCCTGACCGCAGCGGCGCAGATTCAAATGAAGCTATTCCCAGAGAAGCCGGTGCGTACAGTTAAATATCAAGCCATTAACAAATGTATTAACTTAGCACAGGAATTTCATATTCCATATTCAGCGTTACTTCAATTGACTTTAATTCCAAAACAGTTATAAATAAACCAGGCTCTTTAGGACCGTTTGTAATTTATCGTTTCAAAAAACTCCGTGCCTTAGCTCACTGCTTAATACTGCCAGTTTTCGGGTTCCTAGCGATTGCTAGCTACGGTTTATGGGGTGCACTTGCCCCCACTCCCCCCCTTCAACTTTGCCAGTCAGGCGTTGTCCGGTATCGTTCCAATATTCAAATTATGCTTGAAGTGTCACATTCGTTCTCAGAAGTGATCTGGCACAGCATAATTCACAACCCTATTTTCTTCTGCCTAAAAGCCAGGAAGCCTCCAAGCTATTCATGTCCACCACAACACAACATCACTTTCGCTGATTTCCTGCACCACGAAACCTAAAGAATGCCACCACGACATTGCTGACGACCGTAACAACCTCCGTAATTCCAGTCACCCACATTTTCTGCTTCTGCAGAACCACCTCCCTTTGATGGCTGTCGGCCCGATTTGTCTCCTTCTTTCGATGTTTTTCGGCACGACGATTCTGCGCGAGTGCTGCTAAGTCGGAATTGTGTCTCAGCCGTAGATAGAGAAGCAGAACACACGTCAATCCGGTAGCTACTTTGGCAAGTGCTGTCAATGTGTGTGCGTCAAGTGAATACTGCACTCTGAGTTGGTTGCTGGCAGTGCTCAATTGATATTTGTTCGGCTTGGACGGTTGCTTGGGCTGGTGTTGGAGAGGCTTCGTGACAACTTGGTGATGCTCGGTTGTAAGCAGGGAGCGGTGAGCACCGCCTTCAAAATGCGTATTGTACATTTGGAGAAGCTCGGCAAATTCCTGCTCCCCCGTCAATATGTTCGGTTGAGAGCTGCTTGCTGGGTCTTCTTCCTGGTTATTATTGGTGTGGGCTGTCATGATGGAAATGTGATAAGTCTGGAGTAATTTGAGACTTGGCTGGTTTGATCTGTAGAGCGGTGATGAATGTAGAAAGTAAACTGTGTCGAGCTTGGAGTGTGGTAGGCTCATTTGGTGGCGGGACAGGACGTGCCTTTTAACCACAGCTGACAGGTTTGACGTACCTCCATTTTTTGTTTGGGTTAATAATGTTTCGGTTTATTTTAGATGATAACGGAGCGAAGAAAGAGAAGGTTGAAATTAGCTCTCGGTTCGTTCAACGAGAAAACATGCCTCAAAATTTTTCTTTTGGGGCCCTTAGGTGGCTGAATCGAACCTCCGAATATTTGTGTCAATTTCGAAGCGAAGTCTCAATTCTCTCTATGCATTGACCACCACCACTTCGGAATGATTCAGCCTCATCTTCTATCGCAAAATTTCTCGGAATCAGAAGTTGGGGTCAGATGGAGGTGCTGTGCAATATAAGAAGGTCCTCTCTTCGATCTCTTCAGAAATCATCAATCCGACGCACACGATAACAATAACTCTTTGCCCAAGCACACTTCTAAGCACATTAACACCATTCGCCTTTCTTGATTCCCTGTCTCGCTTTCTACCGTTCCATCCATAGCTCCGAACTCGTCTAACGTTCCAAACTCAGTCTCCATTTCACATTCAGTCTTCAGTCAACACTCAATCTTCGGTCAAACAATCAGAACTCGAATCTCATCATAATGGCAACTACAGAAGTCCTAGATATTCCAGTAATTTTGGTTTTCGGACTCACCGGTGCAGGAAAGAGTGCATTCATCAACAGCCTCACCGGAGGAAAGCTTCCGGTAGGAAATGGAATGGCCACTGTTACCGACAAACCTACCTACGCTTCTGCGATAGTTGAGGATAGTATGGTCGCGTACGTCGATACCCCAGGATTCGATGACCCCAAACGATCAGATGCCAAGATATTGAAAGATGTCATTGAATGGACCGGAAAAAACTTGGCAGGATACAAGAAGATTGCTGGCGTTGTGTATCTTCATTCCATTGAGACAAAGAGACACTACGAATCCGCAGCCAAGAACCCGACCATGATTACCAAGATGATTGGGATGGAGTCGATGGACATCGTCGCCCTTGCTTCTACTCATTGGGACACGGTCAAGTTGGAGGACGCTGAGCGCAGAGAGAAGTTTCTTAAGGAAGGACCGTGGGAGCCAATGATGAAAATGGGTGCAAAGACGTACCGACTCCAGAACAATCTTATTTCGGCACAGTATGTAGTCGCCGATCTTCTCAAGAAGGAGCCCAGATTCATCAAGGTTCAAAAGGAAATGTCAGAACGCCTCGGCGGTACGAAGTCACTTCGCGATACTGCTATTGGAGGACACATGACACAAGAATTGCAAGATCGGATGACAACACAGCGTAGCTCCATCACACTACTCGAAGCACAGCTGGTGACAGGCGAATTTCAAGCCGCAGGAATGAAGGCTGTCATCATAGCTTTGATTCAGGAACACAAGGACAATCTTAAAGATTTGGAAGAGGATGCTGAGGAAGTGGAAGTAGCACCGGGGTGGAGTAAATACTTCGAGGATATTTTGGTACAACACTGGCAAACAATTCTTTGGGCTTGTTCAAGGATTGGACTTGTGGTTGCTACTGCGCTATTTTCTAACGCCGGCATGTCGAGACAGGGAGATATTGGAGAGTTGGCAACGGTATTCAACGAGCACGCAGTCAGCCAAGACAGGCCCACCGTCGCGGGTGTCTTTGTTCGGCTCGCCACTGGTTTGGCTAGCCTTGCTTTTAGAAGGTGGATGTAGAGGCTCGCCATCTTAGGCCAATATGCAGACTTCTAGAGTAGTGCAGCTTGTATGTCCTCTTAGTCTGCTCGTGGGGGTTTAGTTTAGGTTTCAATGTCAGGTGTTTTTGCTCCTCGCGGATCGCTCCAGTATTGAGGATTTTGAGTTGAGATACAACTTAGGTAACGATTTAGTGTTTTTCTAAAACTGGAAAACTCTCAAATTAGACTTTTCTTTCATTATTGTTCTGACTTCTGGAGCTAGGCAGGCTGAATACGCCGAGTCTATCCTATGCAGTCACCAGGCTCATAGGCTTTTTCTTCTTCATATTAGGACAGTGTCTTGAAGAAGTCTAGATCTTCTGGGATAGTATAGACGTAGAAGCTACAATGATGATCGAGGTTTCTTTCCCGTATTTCTTTCAATACTCAGAATCATCGCAACATGGTGGCTCAACGCTATAATTTCACCATCCACATCCCTCACCATGAGATCGAGATCAAACCTGCCGTCCTTAATCTGCTTCGACGTTACCCTTACAGTCAACCACTCTACACCTTCCTCCGGAAGCGGCATCTTAACCTCGATATTCTTCACTACAGTCGGGAACCACGTGCTAGCGCGTTGTTCATTAGCTTCCTCCTTACGCTCCTTCTCCTGCGGATTCTGTGGTGCATCGAGAAGCTTCTTTAGTTCCGGTGCCAGCAGAAACGCGTAAATGTTGTATGGGAACGAATCTACCACATAAGGCAGCGCGCTTTGTGTGATCATCTCACCGCTCGAGCGGCGGATCCACATATCCAATACTCCGGGAACCAGTGGCTCATAACGAGGCATGTAGAAGCCCCAGTTGCCCAATGATTGCACGATATCGGAGCCCCTTGGTGGCACTGACTTTTCCCACGCCTCGTCTGCATCTTGTGTTTTCAGGCGCTCGAAATCGGGCAATGGGGAGGGGAGCTCGGCTGCAGAGGTAACGGAGAATCCTGTCGGCAGTGTGATGCCGCTGAAGGTACGGAGATTCGTGTGTGTTGTGCAGGCGAGGATGGTGCGGCGCGAGATAGAGGGGTCGAAGAATGGTGAATCAGGGAGCAAACCACCTTGCCAAAGGGTCAAATGGAGAGTGGAAAGTTGCCCGCTTCTCAGCTTCACGTCCTCTATCGCAACGATTGCTGGTCCGGAAGTGGTTCGGTTTGGATACTCGAAGTGTGCCGTCAAGGTGTCGGGCTGATTTCGTGATGAGAGGTGTTCACGAGCTGCGGCGAGCATACAAGAGGCTGAGTAACCGCCGTTGGGAACTAGAAAGGCTGAACGTCAGAAAGGTTATTCTACAATTAATTCTTGTACAAGGATAAAATGATATAGGATTTCTAGAACAAAGAGAAGAAAATTCGCACCTGCGCCAATACAAAAAGCGTCGTTGAGATTGACTTTATACGTGTGGAAACCTAGTCTTTCTACCTTTGTAGCTTCAGCGAAAGGGACGATGTCCCGGTGTCTTTCATTGGAAGCCATGGCTCGATGGATGTGCAGGTAAGCTTAAACCGCCACCAAGTTATTGTCGAGTCTGTTATTGAGGGCCTGGTAAAGTTTAGAGCAACGAATTTGGTTTAGGCTGAAAGGATGTTGGTTGGTTGGTTGGTGTTGGTATACCCTATGCTAGGTAGTTTATACCGAGCTCGGTAGCCAATCACATTTCGACCGTCTTACCAGTATTACCATCTATTCAAGTCATAAGTAGTGCTTGAACTAAGTCTTTTCGTTAAGCTCTTCCCCTATAGCTATTGCGTCTCCATCTTCCCTTTCACCGCCAAGAACTTGACTCTAATCTCAGGCTTCTCATACATACCCCAGCCTCTCAAGTCCCTGTCCATGTCAACCTGCTGTCCCGAAACCATTTCCAAGTCGAAAGTCCACAAGACCTTCGCTATGAATACTCTGCTCTGCCACCAGGCGATCTCTTTCCCAGCGCACATTCTTGGCCCCTGACTAAAAGGCAGGAACGCCTTACCATTATCGTAAGCAAACCGCGGCTCGTAAAGGGGATGGTCCTTCGGCAGCCATCGCTCTGGCCGGAAACTTAGTGGTTCATGAAAATTGTGTGGATTACGTGCCATTGCGAAGGGGCTTGATTGACACACAACCTAGACGGGTCAGCATCTCAGGACGAGAATTGAGGGGAATATCTGGGTCCTTTACCCCCTTCAAAATGAATGTACCGTCAACCATGGCACCTGGACTCACGACCGGCATCCCAGTGAGTACGCTTGGCATTACGCGGAGAGTCTCTTTCAAGCAGGCTGTCAAGTAAGGTAGCCCCGCAGCTGCGCTTGGAGTGATATCATCATAGCTTGTGAAAGCGCCTCTAATCTCTTCCGCCAAGATCTTCTGGATACCAGGTTCTTTCACGAGATAGTAAATCGTAGCGTAGAACCACATTGCTGGAGGCTCATATCCCGCCACCAGCAGCTGTCCCGCAACTTGTTCTAGATGTCGCATTTCTTGACGATCTTTGGGAGGTTCTCGGTCCTCTGGAATGATCTGTTCGAAGAAGTCGAGGTGCTCTACAGCACCCTTCCGCCGTATCCGTTGCTCCAACTGCTGACGACTGTGATCTCTTATGTGGGAGTGTGACTTCATGTCGGTAGTGAGTAGGAAGATGTATTTGAGTGGAGTGAGGAGTGGAAAGCGCCATGACATTTGGATGACAACCATGGCTTTGTTGAAACCCGAGAGAATGGATAGATACGGCGGGTGTTTCACTGTTCAAACATTAGCCTTTCACGAACGTATGCTGTACCATGGAGCAACTTACTATCCTGTAGAGCGTTCATCTGTCGATTATATGCCATGTCGGCTGCAATATCTACGCAAAGCCAGTCCGTCCACGTTGGCAAAGTGACACCCTGAGCTCCACCGCCCAGTAATTTCATGCGCTCAATGAAGTAATCGACGTATCGATGTAAGGTTGGTTCTTTGGCTTTGAGAGCCCGTCCGCTGAAAGCTGGGGATAGCTCTTTGGCTACCTGGCGGTGTCGTACGGGATCCCATTCCCAAATAATACCTCCATGCTCATCACTCCCATGATTGTTGATCTGCGTCTTTGGGAAAAGCTCTATACCTTTGCTCTGAGAGCCATACAGGTCGGCAAAAGCCTGCGGAGTGACAAAAACAAGCTCATTAGGGGCAATTCTGACGACATTTCCTGATGAACTATTAGTATTCTCTTAGAAACACTGGTACCAGGATTGTTATACTTGCCGTATCTTTTGATCGCATTTTCAACGGCCCATGGCCATCTGCCTGCCAACCTAGACTCCCGTGAGCCTTGGACCAATCTCAGTGATGGGAAAACTTACGAATGATATGCGTACCAAATGTCAGAAACTGCTGCTATTTTTGGACCTGGATACTGGGATAGTGGGTGAAAGTACAACCGCCAAATTGATCGAAAGATTATGTAACACACACCCTAGCGTAAAACAAAAGAAGTCAGTAACGTTTATTCATTCATAAGAAGAGTGTTCAATAGTCATACATTGATCAAGGCAAACGCGAGGAGCTGCTGCACGTCCGACCAGCGAAGTAAGGGAAGAGCCATTTTAGCCGTGGGCAGCAGAATGCGTTCAAGGTGCAGACCAGGACCAAAATTATGGATTGCGAAATATCAGCTAAATATGAATGTATGCTGCTTGTACGTGACCAGCATGACTGTTGTTAGGGGCGCGTTGGGGCATTTGATGGAATGTCGATGTTGGTTGGGCCTTGTAGCCAATCACCTCAACAGCATTGGCCCGCACCCTGCGATTGGATGCAAGTTGGTAGATATATCCAACAAGGCCAACCAGCAAATCCCTCTATTAACATGCAAGTGATAGGTCTGGATCTTCATTCGGCAGATCTCTACATTTGCCAGCATTTTCTCGCCGCGGCCTCCTCCGTTATCAATGCCCACAGCGCAGTCAACTCTTTAGCCAGGTCTTGCCCGAATTTGCTACCCGAGCCCCCGAGTCGGATGAAACAAGATACGTTATTCATATTTCAGTGTCATTTCGCCAGGTTCCAATCATTTAATGTTGAACTATTGCTGCAGAACTTCCTCTGTCTTTACCGCCAACCCCGTATCTCCAAATCAACAAGCTGAGCTACTTGATTTTCAACAAAATAAGATCCAGTACTTTCCCAAGAACATCCATCCCTTGTGAGATCATACCCGGCATTCTCTCCGCCTCTCTAATCGCTTCCTGTTTTTCCTTGTCCTCCAATTGCCGAATCCTAGCTGCTTCTGCCTCCCTTTGGCTGATACTCGAGTGAACATATGCTCCCGTGATGCCAATCATAGTGAGTGTCAATTCGATGACTACTGGGCTTCTGAGCGCTTCTGGGATGATCGATTCTTGGCTTGGCGCGGCCGAGTTGGCTTGAGGTTCCTGGTGGCTGTAGGTGCGAGGGGCGAGGTCCAGATGTTGCCGACTCTTGATGCGATCCATGGCTTTGTCGAAGATATCGCGCATGGCTTGCGTGGGCGGCCGCCTCTTTGGCAGAAGAGGTTGAAGTTTCTCAATAGTTTGGAATTGAGGGCTCCGTCTTCGATCATTTCTTGAAGCTCGGTCAGTGTTGGGGAGTCGTCGTCATCCATTGTGTTGGTTGTGATGTGATGTCAAAAGTTTTGATGAGAATGAGGAGAAAAATGAGGACTAGGCACCCAGTGACGTGTCAAGAGTCCGGTCGTCTTATCTTGTGTTGGATGAAAGCAAGATTCGTGGTTCGGATCAATGTCTTACGGCTAGGTCTTCGAGTTTTCTAGATTCTTTGACGTCTCAGCCATGAAACCTGAGGCCTTTTGGTTTCATTTCCCGCAAGATCTCCGAAATATAATTAGATATGCTGCTGCCTTGGTGGTGAGACTTTAATCTCCAATCTCTTTCATTTCTGAGTCTCTGACAAATTCTTCTTTGTCTCGCGAGATTTTCAATACTGGAACACTTCGAGCAAGCACTGCGAAAACTGGCTCGAACAACCACCTTCGTTTCGAAATACGAGTGGCTGAAATATTTTTAGGCGGAACCGTGAAATCTCCTTGTAGAGCACCGGCATATTTGAGTATTTGAAGTAAAAAATCCCTCCCTAACATTTCTCTCTTCACTCCACAATATCTTTTCCAAACATCCAATCTTTCAGTGAAGCAATCAATTACACAATCAATCCCAGCTGCACTAGAACCGTCGATCAACCACAAAATACCTACCCGTACTTCTTATCGCATCTCAAGAATGGCTGAAGGCCAATCCAAAAAGTTCAACGGACCCATTGTTCTCGTGTTCGGCCTCACCGGAGCTGGTAAAACAACATTCATCAACCATATCAGCAGCTCATCTCTCGCTATAGGGGGGGACATGAAGTCCTGCACACAGGCATCCGAGTTTGTGACAGCTGTTATAGACGGCGTCGAGGTTGCATTTGTCGATACCCCAGGCTTCGACGATGGAGACAGGTCAGACGCCGATATCCTTATCGACGTCACAAACTGGGTCAAAAATCACTTGGGAGGACACGACATGATTGCTGCAGCCATGTATCTCCATTCCATTCAGACTAAGAAAATCCACGGTTCAGCTCTTGACAACATCGAATTGTTCCGCGCACTTGTCGGGAATAAGGCCATGAAAATCATTAGCTTAGCTACGACCCATTGGGACGAAATTGATGAAGCCAAAGGTTCCGCTAGAGAGAATCAACTCGCAGGCGGTCCGTGGAATGTAATGATTGATCAAGGCGCAGGCATCTACCGGCTCAACAACACCTACAAAAGCTGCTACGACATGACAGAGAAGGTGCTTCGCGCCCAGCCCATGTTCATTCAGATTCAAACCGAAATGGGAATTGAAAAGAAGCGCCTTCAAGATACGGAGGCTGGAGCCAACGTATGCGGCAAGCTGGAGGCGCGAATCTCTAGTACCGATAGTAACATCGCCAACTATGAAGCTCAACTTGATGCGGATGACTTCGCTACACCAGAAGCAAAAAAAGCGGTACAAAAGCGCGTATCAGATCTGAAGGCAAAGCAAGATAACAACCGTCGAAATTTGAAGCGTGTCATCAAGGAGCCTGGTTGGGGTCAGACGATCAAGAACATTGGGACAACAGGTAACGTTCTCTGGTTTGTTGGGCAAGGAGTGCAACTTTTGGCCAGTCCAGGTACGGGTGGAAATGCGGCTATGTTGGAGGCATTGAATGCCTCTCAGCAGGCGTTACGAGATGCAACGACGGAATTGGGGGTATTGAGAGCAGCAGCGGCAGCGGCCGAAGCAGCCACTGGACCCTCAGCCTGGGTTTCCCTTGCCCAAGTTGCCGCCGTAGGTGCCGTAGGTGCCGCAGGAGTTATTGGCGGCATGCTGGGACGCTAAATAGCTCCATGATTTTATTCTTGTCTTATGTCCCTCATGGTAAAACTGGCCTGCTCTGTACCAGAAAATGGCATGAAATGGGCGCGACGGGTTTATGCGAGTTATGCTGTAGTTTCAAAATTATTGCAGAACATTTTGGAGTAGGATCTCTCAGCGGTCTTTGCATTGAACGTTAATATATCCTTACCTGATTGAGAACACAATAGTCATTAACTTGAGAGTTCAAACCACCTGACTGATTTCGCGTATGAGGAACAAAGTCTCTCTTCACTCTTCGCAGGTCAATATATCTTAGACTTCGATGAAAAGACAACTCCACCTCCTACCGTCACATTCCAAGAAGCAAGTGGAAATGGTAAGTTGAAATACAACTGGCCGATAAACCTTGTGTAGTTTATCAAATAGTAGAGAGACTGGGTAGCGTTCTGATAATCAACTCACTGGGTAGGGCTGAAGCCTTGGCATGCAAGCCACCGGGGATACCTCCCTGTCAGTGCGGCTGGATTCGCACAACCTCCAGGCAACGTCGAACGATAGGCAGAAGTATGAATCACACCAAGCTACAGAAAACCGTATAAGAAACCCCTGGTCCCATCTTACACTTCTTCCAAGTTCGCCTGGGACACTATCCAGATTCTTGAGTCCCAAAAAATGGACAGCAGCTGGCAAATGGAAGAACAACACGACAAAATGCCCCAGCCGGAGCAATATAACGTCATGGAGAGTCTTGTCGCGCAAGGCCGTAAGCTGTCTACAAGCTTGCTAACATACGCTTCTCTCACCCCAAACCGGGATCCCTACACGCTCGGTCTAGCTGGGACTATCAGCACCACAGCCATCGTGCTCTCTACCTTTCTCTCCTCTTCTTCCTCCCAGTCTTTAGAAATCAGCAACGGAACAATACAGGCGCTCAGCACGGGCATCAAATATATCTTCGAGCGCATCGAGACCGCTTTGAAAGCGATCGAAGAATGGGAGAATGAGGATGAGTTCGCCAAGAAAGGAGAGCGGGAAGGAGAGGCGATTCTTGCGGGGCACGGTGACGAGTTGGTGCACCAGCTGGGAGGTTGGAGGGAGGCTGATGACTTGCATTGGAGATTGGAGGAGCTGAGGGGTTACTTGGTTTGTGTTTTTGATGCAGTACGGTTTTTG
>QGMK01000804.1:0-16930 GCA_007825345.1 Lachnellula suecica
TTTTTATATTATAAGCTTTAATTTTTATTAAAGTTTAAAAACTAATAATCCTTTTAATAAATGTTTTAAAGCGATAATCCCGCCTTATATAGCTTCACAAGTAGGTCGATAATTAGTAGATAATCAGAGAAGTTTAGTGGAACCTTCTACTAGCTAGTAGTCAGACACGTGTAAGGTCGAAAAGTGCTTGCCGTCGGGGGAGAAAACCACTGAGCTGACCGCATCCGTATGGCCCTCGAGGGCTGGCAGCAGCTGCTGGCCCGTAGCCGCGTCCCAGCGCCGGACGGTCGTATCCCCAGACCCAGACACGATCTGCTTGCCGTCGGGCTACTAATATAGCCTCGTAGACTTTCTTTTGCTAGTATTGAGCTTAAGGCCTACCCAGATTGATTCAAGGCTATGAAGGACGTCGTATGCCAGTGCCTGCCGGGCTTCGACGTTGTCATTTTATGCTCTTGATTTGGCGTGACAGCTATACATATCCTGGACCAGCGAAATAGCCACGAGCAAGACATATCACGATAGGAGAGATTAATTGAGATTGGATGGTGTAGCTATCATTTCTTATACTAAGTTAGCTCTTGGAAACTATAGCCGGAGTACACAGGAGGCCAAAATAGGTTCTATATTATAGTGCGCAAGCTGACAAAAGCGTGCTCAGGATGCTCAGGCTCTGCTTAGGCTGTACTCAGGCTGCTCACCCTCGGCTCAGGTTGAAGCAGCAGTGGCTCAGGTCCGTAGACTAAAACGGAACCAGCAAAAGGGGAAATTAATCCTGAGTCTATGGGAGGAATTCTCTTCTCTTCTACTCTACACCATAAGTAAATCCTCCCGCTTCGCTAATTCAGCTGTTTTATCTTAAAACCATATGAAATGAATGGCAGAGTAGATGGAATGATATATCAAGGAATAGCGAAGCAGGAGGAATGGCAGAGTAGAGGGAATGGTAGAAGCAAGAAGAAGTGAACGGGAGATAAGGTCGTGGAACTCTTTTATTCAGCATAAAACAATGACTTAATTGATCTCTCTGATTCCAGATTCTGCTAAGTGAACCACGCTATGGAGAGCTGCTGAGGTACGGCAGCACAGTCCTATATCCTGGGTACCCTATGAAGCGAGGGGTTCCCACATACTGGAACTTAGTCCGAGATGTCGTTTCGTGGGGTCCCGAGTGTTGAAATCGAGTACTTGAAACTTCCTAGCTCAGACCAGAATCCTTTTGCATTTGTTGGATCTCTGCCTATCAAATGTTAGTAATTTTGTTTCATGACTAGTTCTGATTGAGTGCATAGATTCATTACATCTGTCAATTTTCGAGGGATGTTTGTAAGAACATAAAACGAGCCACTGATCTGCCCTTCTAATCAGTTCTGCATCACAATTGACTGGGTTGTTATTTACTTCAATGGTATATCCTGAACTGAATAGAGATGACAAAAGATTTTCCAGCACCCGCTTGAGGATATATCGTGTCGATAGCGTTTGGTCTGCCATTGTAGGATGGACGATTTTTCGTGTGACCTTGGGCTTCTGGGACAAAACAGGCAAGAGCATATACTGTTGGCTCTCGAGGAATATGATAGTGTGCTAAGGAGAAGAAATGGGAGAGTTTAAGAATCAATCCGGAAAGTAGCGAGATTCGTCGGTTCGGAAGTGCAATCAGCCTCTACGGCCTAATCCTACCCAATAACAATCGCAACAAGAATCATGATGGGCTGATGACCCCGCCTTTATTCTGCGTTAGGAAGCTGCAGCCGAAGGCAATATAATTCTGAGAGGTCGCTCTCTGCCTCTCCGCTTATTACTGCCCCTCATTCATCGACTCAACATGATCTTTGCTCGCAGTTTGGAATCTCCGCTGATACAAATCAAGAAAGATGAGGATTAAGATTCTCCAAAGCTCTCAAAAGCCTAGTTAGGACGAAGAAAAGACTCGTACAATTTATAAAGCTCGGTGAGGCTGACCAACCACAATTCGCGTCCCTATCCACCCTTGACAGCACAGGATGCAATGGAACCTGACATTACCAGCATCACAACCCAAAGCTGCCCAAGGCTGTCATGATTTAAAGCTGAGTGGTAGAAAGGCAGAAGCTCTGTGTCACTTAACCTTTGCAGTTAGAGCCAGAATGTAGCACAATCGTTGTTTGAGGCTGCATCTGTATGTCGCAGAAAGCAATTCCTGTACTACCTCTGGAGAATTTACAATACCAACAGAACACAGATGGCGTGTTCAAGTACCACAGAAACCTGGGAAAATTACCCCTCAGAAAGCCTCGTTTATATCCCGCCTGGAAAAGATAGGGAGTTTTATCTTCAACTGCTCCATGGGGACTCTGATCGGCTATTCGAGCCTAATGAGACAAGATTCACAGTCATGCGTTACTTGATTGAGAATAATGGTAGGTAAATATAATTCTCTCAGATCCTCACAAAATTAACAAGCATTGCAGAGTTGGGACGTACCTCAGCCCATGTAATAGCCAGCGATGATGATTTTCAAACCGAAATTGATGTCAGTGCTATCTATTATTTTTGCAGGCGATTGACATGAATCTCCGAATGCCTGACATTCACTCCGTCAGATCTCTTAGCTTGAGACTTTGAAGCTTATCCCTACATAAAATAGTATGACATTGCGTCCAACGAACAAGTCTTTTAGTATGTATACACCTTCCGATAGATAGATTGGTCAGGCCTGTTTGATGCTCATCATATCCACTCAGCTTCCTCACTCAAGCATTTTCTTGGGGACAGCTTCAAATCACCAAAGTGAGATTTCAACAGCTGTTGGCAAGAAGACGTGTGTTTGCACCATTTCTCGCTGTTACAAATGAGTTCGGATCAAAAGTCAAAGATGGATTTCCCCAACGGCATACTTTTAGTAGTTATCAGGGTACAAGCACCCTAGAAAAACACGATCTCGGTATGACCCCAATCACGAATATTGGCATCTAATTCATTCTTACAAACCCGAAGAATTATGCTACCTTCTTCAATTTGTAGAAGAAAATGGCCGAAGTCACGGCGATCCATGGTCTTTGAGACAGACCGGAATATACCACCAAGTTAATGTCCGAGAATATAGATCTACATGGATCTCTATTCAGATGTCTAAATCGACCCGAAGTAAGCTCAACAGCTTTCTGAACTCGCAAGGGAGGACTGGAACAAGCATGAATTACCTCCAGCTTCATCCATTCATCCTCTTGGCGACGGTAGACAACTGGGGTAGATACATCAGTTATCTTCATTCTCAGCTCCGAGACATAGTATGCAACTACAAGCAAAGAAGTCCACCATGAGATTCACTGATATGTCATACAGGACGAAAAGGCCACATTTTCCAGCATCGAAAAGCGTACTCCTAATGATTATGCAGATGGATTTTCAGGCATGCAAGCGTTGCAGAGGCTACGCCATTGCATCCTTTCGACCTCCACAATCTTAGAGTCGTGCATTGATCTTGCAACGAAATTGAAAACACACTGTCACAAAGTTTGTTCCACGAAGGATTTCGGAGATGAAAGTGAACTCATTTACTCCCTTGAAACATACATTAATGATATACGAACATATCGGAACAGTGTGAAGATCATCACAGAAACACTGCAAGGAACATATGATCTTGTATTGCACCCTTCCATACCTCCTGCGTATTCAGCAAACGTGCATGACTTAGAAAGTACTAATGATTTGGTTATGTAGTTGTCAAAGATGATCGAGCTACAGAATATTCAGAGCATCGAGATTATCAATAAGGCTTTGGATAACAAATTACACCTCTTGGGCGAGTCAGTGGCCCAAATTCAATCAGAAAACCGCTCAACCACACATCTCTCTGTTCGTAGCTTCAAGGATGCGACAGCACTCAAGGCTTTGGCAACCGTATCTACAGTATTCGTACCGGCCACTTTAATCGCAGTGAGTATCAACCCTCCAGCACTACTGTGATCATAAGACCTTTTGATGCTGATGCCAAATAGTCGATTTTTAGCTCAAGTTTGATCCAAGTGCACGCAGATACTGCTTCCAACAGCCATTTCGTTCTGGCAAAACAGTTCTGGATTTACATTCTGGTTTCTATTATATTGACACTCATAACGCTCGGCTATGCTCGCTTTCTGGAACATCGCTGGCTTGAAAGGTGGATCACATCAACTGCCACATCCCCTTGAACAATAAGGTTGTGCAAATTTCCTTGCTGAATACCTATGGCAGAGAGGCATAGCAGCTAGTGAAATTGCATCTTTAGTGCTTTTTCTGTACAGCATATCTGATATTGCAGCTCGAGATCAAATTATGTACCCATAGGCCAGGTTTTCACGTCTTGTGAACACGAAAATTATGCCCCAAATTGCCTCAGCCGATTGAGAACAAGATTCTCGAATTCAACGAATATATGTTCGCCGCTTGGCCCAACAGAGCCGCTGCTCCCTGACTGATTCATCTGGCCAGAAAGACATGCTTTTACTGCATCGTGATAGCTGTTCCCCATATGTTGGCGAAGCTGTGGGATTCGGCGTATCAATTTTTCGTCGTGCCCCTTGCCATAAATGTGAACATCTTTAGGAAGACCAACAAGATCTCTAAGTGGGCGCCATAGACCAATCTCGATCAGTATGACCCCCAGACTGTAATAATCGTATTCTGGCCGATACCTCTGGTCGTTCTTCCGATATTCAGGTTGTGAATACATAATGTTAGTGTTTTGATTGCCCTCGGTAAAAGTCAATGGGTCATCGGGACGACTGTGGTTGAATCCAATGATGTAAGGCTTGTCTAAATTGTCGTTCAGGGGAGCCGGTTTAGAGCGAAAGAACGCCACATTGGTAGAGGTTAGACTTTTGTGAAGCCAGCCGACGAGGTGAAACTCTAAGACCGACTTGGCCAGTGTATAGGCCAGCTTAAATCGATCATCCAGAACTGGGTACAAAGAGACCTTGTGCGTGGTGTCTGTGATCATCTGGAGAAGAGTTACCGGCTCAACTAGCTCTTGATCCAGAGCGGGAACATCGTATACAATCCCGAATGCTGGGCGGTTTTCGTCGTGAAAGTACCCGCTACAATGCAGCGAGCGTATCCCTTTCGGTGTCTCCATAGATAGTCGCCTGACGATCTCATTTAATCGTATATATAACTTTCTGTTGATCGCTTCGTCGATGTGCTGATGTCCATATTTCCGCCATTCAATGAGAACTTTGACTTTCTGCTCTCCTTCTGCAATGGTTCCGATGTGATGATCACCGAATTGAGACAGTAGGTGCACTTTCTCGGAAGAAATTTGAGCCTGATTGACATTTGAATCTGAAGTGGCTGTCAATTCGGTCATTTGCTTGAGCGCTACACTCAGGCGAAGTTCCCTATCCAAGGCCAAGCCAGTGTACATATTTGGCTTCTGGGTAAAAGACATGAGCTCCTCGCTCCCGAGTATCGTTATTCGGAAGTATTCCCTGGCCATTTCTTGCTCTCTAGCACTTAGAAGCCTAATCAATCCGTCGTTCAATGACGCTAGCTTCGAATGACCAATCTCACTGTCTTCAGCTTCTTCTAGCTTTGAGTGCAATATAGTGCGCATTCGAAGAAGACATTGAAGAGTAAGATCAAAACGCAGCAAAACACTGTAAGAGGTCAATACTTCAGCACTTGGCAGGCGCTGATCTTCTTGCATAATGCCAAATGTGTAACCCCATGATGCAAATCTCTTAGATTCGATCAGGATTCCCACACCTCTTTCCTTGACAGTGACCTGATGCAAGAGATCGTCAATTTCTGAAGAAACTTCATATAATGCAATAAACCGCGTCATCAAAGTAACCTCTCGAGCATTAGGTCTTTCCAATGGTTTCAACGCAAGAAGTCTTCGAGCGAGATCAATAAGCATTTTGCACGACTTCGTACACAGCTGCTCCAGTTCCAACAACCACTCAGTGACACACGTTGCCTCTTCTGAGCTTCCACGATGGAAGTAATGCAACTTGAAAGCTCTGACCATAAATGCTCTTTTCTCTCTAAACATATCCACAGCACCCTCGTCGCGAGTGATGTAGGTTGCCATCTCGGCGATTATGCACCCGAAAGACCAGATATCGCTCGACCTTCGTATCTGATGAGTTCCAAAAGTTTCCAGATCCTCGCATTCCGGCGCAACGTAATCGTCCATTCCTTCTCTAGAAGGTGTTGCGGAACCTTGGGACGGTCCTTTGAATTTTGAAAGACCAAAATCAGCGAGGATTAAGTTGTGGCCGGCAACAAAAATGTTGCGTGGGCGGAGATCATGGTGGCATCCTATTAGTTTGAGATCAATCCGATTCTCAGAGAAGTAATGAACCTGCTCAATTGCAGAGGCAAGTCCAGCAAGAGCAACAAGCAAAGTCGCATCTGACGAGAACTTGGTAGCTTGGCGCTTCTGATGGAAAAGCTCGGCTAAAGTGCCCCCTTCTGCCAACGGAAAGAGCAGGTAATGCTTTTCATTGAGGGTGAATGATGCCAGTAGCTCAACTATGTTGGGATGCTCAAGATGATGAAGAATTGACAAATTTTCTAGTTCGACACGGTGATCCGCTGAGGCATCCAGCTGTTTCTGGACAAACTAGAAACTGATTAGAAACTGGGAGGTGCGAGGTGCGATGGGTGTGTATTAATTACAGTTCTTGGAAAGAGGGCTGCATCATCTTGGTGATCCACGTCCAATTCCAACAGATGTACGGTCCCAAAAGCACCCTTTCCCAGCTCCCTCCTCGCAATGAAGGGCAGAATAGCTTTACTGTGAAGACATCTATTGAGGGTCTCCTTTCGAAATATAGGGGCGATAACTTCCCATTGTCTTTCCTCGAAATCATCTGCCTCGGGAATCATGATCCCTTTCTTCAAGACCTGGATCTGAAAAGGAAGTCGTGCATCGTGAAGTTGATCTGCTTCGATGAAATGCAAAACATCGACAGGTCGTCCAATAAGGAGGAGAATTGCAAAGATCTTTTTACCGGTGCCAATGACTTTTGATGCGATCTCATGATTTCGATATCGGCTGAAGCCAGTGTCTTCGACCGCCATCTGTACAGCCTCATCTGTCATAGTCTTATCAAGCAGTAAATTAGGAATGAACATTCGATGATCGACATTCTCTCTGCGAAGCAGCTTCAAATCTGCTTTGAGCTTATTCATGTTGGTAGATTCGACCTGAAATGCATGCAGTTTTGATGGAAGGTATATGAACCTTTGAACCACGACTCGCAAGAGGTGAAAATCAGGCGAGAATCACATGCCGCCCGACAACAGCCGTGAGAAGACAATTCATGACATTTCCGTCGCGACACGTCATCACCTGCTGTGTAACCATGCCACACTAGCCAAATCAAGGTTATCTAATAATAGAGATGAGGCTGAGATAGGTCTTTGTGTTTCACCGTCCACAACACAAGCCCTTAAACATTGTACTCGGAGACATGTCTGTTCGTGACCAGTCCAGCTTCGACCAGAGGCGTGCTGTTGGCACTAGCTCTCTTGCTGCAGCAGTCACCAGCGCAAATTCTCAATGCGATTTTATCTCCTTCTTGGCCGTGTTGCAAAGGCTTCAAATTGATATCCTACCCCTTAACTGGCAACCAACTCGAGAAACAATAGGCATGGGTGGAACGAGTCAGATCAATCAAGCTTTGATGAACCAGGGGACAAGCTTTGCCTTCAAACGTGTCTCTCGGAAGCAGAGACTTGAGCAAAGCGAAGATACGATATTTCGGATTTTGATCAGCGAGATGGTGGTTTTGAGCCGGCATGCGGTCAGCACACACCCGAACATTATTGAGCTGCAAGGAGTCTGTTGGGACGTAGTACCTGAGAACGAATCTGCGAATATTGACGAAGGGATTAGCTTAGTTACTTGCAAGAAAAGAGTTTTCCCAGCCTTCGTTTTTGAGAAAACACAACATGGAGACCTAGGCCAGTTCTTAAAGTCACCTGCTGGGAGGAGCCTGAACTTCAATGCGCGGATAAATTTATGTTTGGATATTGGCTGCGCTATTGCCAGTATGCATGGCAACCGTAAGTGAAGAGCTTCAGGCCAAGTTTCGTTAAAAGTAACGGCAGATCTAGGTATTATTCACGGCGATATCAACCCACGAAATGTCCTTGTTTTTGAGACACCAGACGGGCAAGCTAGGGCTAAAGTCACTGATTTCGGTTACTCAACCTTCTATAATCTCGAGAGTGATTATGTACAGCTCCCACGAACTAAGCCATGGCAAGCACCGGAGCTAGATGGCTTTGGTATCAAACCCGAAGAGGCACGTAAGGCGGATGTCTTCTCACTTGGGATGCTTTTCATGTGGATACTCTTCGAGAGACAAATCTCTGGGATAAAGACTCTTTCCCATCCAGCAACACTCCTTTTGAAAAGCATGGGAGAACAGGCCAGAAGAGATGTCTGGGACTACTTGGACCTGCTCAAAAGAGAGAATCTTGTAGCTACGTTTGCTTGTCGCTTATTGGAGGCGGAAGCTGACGTAGAGTTCGAGATCAGAACGCACCTGTCACACTTATTCAGAACAACGCTGGAATCAAATCTCGTCTTGCGTAGTTTCGAAATCAAGCAGACATTGCTAAAGATTGATCCCAGACGGTGAGAAAAATGCTATATTCGGTGAGAAGATGTACTGAACAAAACAGAGCATCATCTCTGGAAATGCACATTTTGGATGACGATTTTATCATGGCACCTTTCAACTTTGAGGTATTTGAGGAACCACAAGTTGAGAAAAAGCTGACCTTTATAGTTATACCCCTCGATAGTCCAGCTCCACAACTCAGATTTTCGAGTTCGAACTTATATCACAGAGTGTCTAGCGAAGCGAGTCGATCGAGACTTGGGGGATCTCTTGGCCTTTCAGTTAGCAATCTGCTACAAGATCGGATTTGGGGGTGAAACGGATATGACCAAGACAAAACTTTTGCTACAACAGAGCAAAAGAAGTGAGGAGAATCTTTCTGCCTCCCTAGAGCAGATAGCATCCGCGCCGCGTACGACTACAGCCGGAACTATTTACGAACGACTGATGAACGACGGCCAAGAGTCAAAAACAGATTTCTACGAGTATTATCATAATAATCACATACTTGATATTGCCGAGTCGACAACAAGACGAGAAATCGAAGCTCTAGAAGATGTACTCGGAGACGACTATGTGGGACTACATACACTGCAAGAAATTCTAGCAGCTCTAGTTCGAGAACAAGGCCGCTACAAGGAAGCTGAACAGATACAGAGAAAATTGTTATCGTGCCTTCAGCGAGTAATTGGAGATGACCGCGTGGAGACTCTATCTTGTAAGGCTAATCTAGCCTCTTCTTTGTCAAAGCAGGGACGTTATGAGGAAGCAGAGGAGCTAGAGTTGCAAGCCGTGGCAACGAGCTCTAAGCTACACGGCAGAACCCATTTCACAACGCTCGTGGCCATGGCAAATCTATCGGTAACATATTCGCAACAAGTAAGGTATGTGGAAGCGGAGACTCTGTCAGTACAGATATTGGCAGCAAGAGTAGAAGTGCTTGGAGAGGAGCATCCAGAGACGCTGACCGCGAAAGGCAACCTCGCACTAGCCTTGTATAAGCAAGGAAGATATCCAGAGGCTGAAGTGCTGAGTAAAGAAGTGATTGAGACCAAGGAGCTAATATTGGGGGCAGAACATCCCCATACTCTTACTAGCGTGCTATATTTAGCTGCAGTGCTCAATCGACAAGGAAGACGAGAGGAAGGGGAAGCTCTTCAGAAACAAGTACGAGAAATCAGGCTCAGAGTTCTTGGAATGCGCCATCCTGACACGCTCGCGAGTTTCAGCAGCCTAGTTGTAACCTACAGGATACAAGGGAAATTGCAGGAGGCCGAAACTCTAGGAAACCAAATTCTAGGTATCAGGAAAGAGGTCCTGGGTGATGATCATCCAAGCACACTTGTCAGTCTTAGTAATCTTGCTTTGGTTTATAGAGCACAGGGTTCCTACGAAAAGAACGAGGCACTGTTACGGGACCTAGTGCAGAGGAGGGGAAAAGTACTAGGGGAAAGCCATCCAGATACACTCAACAGCTTGGCTAATCTATCAGTCGCTTTAAAGGATCGGGCAGAAGATGGCGAAGCCTTGGTATTGATGCAGAGATGTGTTGCATTAGCTCAAATTTCTCTCGGCGACAATCATCCCCAAACGAAAAGCTATACAAATCGGTATGAAAAGTGGAAAGGGTGTATGTAAACATGGCTTCATTGTTTCCGGTGGTGGTATTGTGGATGTTCGTGGACGTACAGTAGGGTATTTCATCACAACGATCTCCTCTTATTTGCCTATTTTATTTGTCGTTCTCACTTAGCATTCAGCGAAGGAAAATGATCCTAAAGTCGGAGTAGAAATTATTGTAACTTACTCGTAATTGTAGTCCTCTGAATAGTTTCGGGTGGCAAACAGGGTGATTCTGTGACGAATCGTCACGTGCGTAGCCACATGGCGGTGCGGGCACCTCTTTCCTTATATAAGTTAGTAGAATAGCGAATTGATCTCTGATCAATTCTTGTGCTTTTTTGGCCAGTTAGCGCAGTGATCAAAGCTGTTCACACCGCTATCGTCACAGATTCGTTTCCGGGGTTTGCCTGTCTGGACGACGGGAGTGGCTGTGTGGCTGGACGACGGGTGTGGCTGGACGAAATGTGGTGGACGACTAGCGCTCCCCATACACCGCCTTGTCATAGGCTCGACATGTTGGTAGACCGTCACTCTATGCATAGTCACGTGAAAAATGATCAATTTGCTACACATCGTAAAAGAGGTCGCATCTGGCACGTACTGTAACGTGTGTGGCTTGGGACGTGGCTTCGATGTACGGCTGAGATTACGACTTCACTTTTTTTGCGTATCGCAAAATCACATAGCAAAAGGGCGATTGATGGGAAAAGCGCTGTCTATTGGCGGTATGGCTATATTTAGTATATGGAGCCCATTTGAGCCCCTCTGGTGGATGGAAAGGTGTGGTCAGCGGAAGCCGCATCCAATAGGCCGGATGAGAGTCAACGACGAATCCGGCACGGGGGCCCAAAAAGGATCCTGGATTTGAGAATGAGATATTAGAAGTAAAAGAGAGAAACCCCAAGAATAAAAGGTTTCAATAGATTAAACAGTCTTTATCAGCCCTACTTCCAATCCTCGAAAATAATCCAGTCAACTAATCATGGCTGTCATCCCTCCTAAAAGAAGAAGCGAAAGGTTGAACAGAAGGAAGTTTACCCTAATTAATAAGGCTGACGAGCTTGCAGAGTTCTGCGAAGTAGATATAGCACTTATTATCCGCAACCGCAAGACCGGTCGTTACTTCACCTACAATTCTATCGATCTCGAGTCTTGGCCACCATCTAAAGAGCAAATCGTAAGTCACCACCCTTGTTTTCGAGATCTGAAAAGGGCGTTACTAATGGACAAGTAGCAACTATCGTACCCGACACCAGTGAACTTGCTCCCACACGATATGAAAGCAAAGCGTAAGAAACCTCTCAAACACCATTCCGGAAAGGATACGAATAAAGGGGAATAGGTTGAATTGGATATGGATGATAATACGCAAACCCCTAATATAAATCCATCCCTAATAAATCCGAAAACATTAGCGCGAGTGACGTACTTTATCCATCCAGTTGTGAAAAAAATGTCACGCCCACAGAAAATAGGCGACTGAGGTCAAGAATGTCGCGCGCACGCCACAGTAACTGTTTGCACCCGAAATACACCGGACCCCGTGAGAAGTCGTCTTTAAAAAATCCAGTACAACGTATATGCAGTACATAACCAAGCTCTTAAAGCAGTAGAGCTTCGGAAATTACATATCTGAAAAGTATCGCAGCTCTGACCTTCAGCTGTTGCGCGCATAGTCAACCCCACGGACACCATGCGATCCATGTGACCGAGATGTTTGACATCAAGTGAGAGGCTAAATATGAAATAAGAAAGCTTAAATCAGGGTGTTAGAATTGGAGCTAAATCCAAAATCAGAGTCGGATTTGTGACATCAGCGAGGGTCTTGGTGACGACGGAGCCCATTTCGAGCCCCTCTAGTGGATGGAATGATGGTCAGCGGCTATTTTTAGCCACACCCAAACCTAGCCCAAGCCGGCTTCCAATGGGCTGGATGGGAGCCGACAAAGAATCCCGGTACGGAGGCCAAAAATCCTGGCTTTTAAGAACAAGACTGTAGTTTTGTTGCACATCGCACAGATCCAACAATTGCAAAGCGGCCTCCCATCTTCAAACCATGGCGCTCCATGACGCGTCAGATTACGAAAGTACGGTCTTTGGCGCGCCCTAGAACGTTCTAGAAGCCAAGATATTGCAACCTAAGGAATAATTTCAATCACCAAGGCAGCGAATCCTGCGCTTCAACAGGGAGCGCATAGACATATGGACATTAATGTCAACCTTATATAACAAGGCGCGTATAGACACATAGAGACCCAAAGAACCAGAACCAAAGCTCATATGTACGATCCAGCCCGACCCTCTAACTTCATTCATTCTTGAAGGACGGCATGGATTCGGAACCCGCGGACTCGGCTAGAAATAACCGTTCATAGCTTCCTTCGGCCCCGCGCCCTTGAAATCGCATTCGAAATCCTCGCATGCGCCAATAGCCACTTCAAGATGGGACATGGTAACCTGGCATCCCTCTTGAATAGCCAGAGCGTGAGCCGTTGACACCAGGTTTTTGATCTGAAACGATACCGTTGATCAGTTTGCTTCTCGAGCACGTGAAGGACGGACCTACCTCGCGACCATTGCGCTCCTTCCGTACCCAATCATCGAAGGCGTCCCGGCTGTAAATTGGTTCTCCCTGAGGCGTAGCTGCCTTTTCCAGAAAGCGTCGCCAGATATTGGTCCGCTGCTCTAGGTTTAACTTACCATACTTCAGTTTGAAGTGGATCCTACTGGCGATGGCGTCATCGATCTGCCCTACCCGGTTGGTGGTGAGGAACATCATCCCTTGGTAGTATTCCAGGGTCCGCAGGAACACGCAGACGAGAGCATTTCGATGGATATCTTGGGCTGAGCGCTGCTCAAGAAGTACATCCGCCTCATCTAGCAGGAGGACCGCCTTCCATCGAGCAGCGCGCTTGAAGATACTAGGCAGTCGCTGTTCGACGGCCTCTGCCGTTGTACCGAGCTCACCAGCGGAGACTTGCATAAGTGGCCTCTGAAGATGTTCGGCGAGCAACTCAGCCGTCAAGGTCTTCCCCACACCTGGCGGCCCGCTAATACAACATGTCAGCAGGAGCACGACGCAAACGGAGACTAGACACCTTACTGCAAGAGCACGTTGAACCCTTGCCATTTTCCTTTTACAACATCGTCAAAGGCATTGGTCGATGCCCTCTTGACATGGGCCTTGGAAAGAGCTCGCGCGGCCTTCTTCTTCTTTGCGGGAATGTGAAGGTCATCCAACGCAGCTTGTTGCCAGTCAATCTCTTTGATGTCGGCGACAGCTAACTCCACTATATTGATATATTAGCCGAGGGGAAGTTGCTGCTACAGCAGAAAAGGATCAACTCACCCCATCTACTGTTGCCTAAGCTAAACCTAGGAACGGTTGGACAGCAAATGAGTAGGTCGTCTCCCTTCACTTCTGATGGATCCATTCCATTGCCCTTAGCCGGGGACGGCCCCTCTTCATCAATTTCGTCAAGATCGATAAAGGTCCAGCTAGATAGTGGTGGTGGTGGTGGGCCCCCATTGGACTCCTTGATGCTCGGTCTGGTGTAGTTTGGGTTCTCTTCTCGAAAATAAGCCGCGTCGACCACGACTCGGCTTTCAACGAAAATTTCGACAACCCGTCCTCTCTCGATGTAGAATGCCTTGCCTTTATACTCGTAGAGGTGGATTTCCATCATAGACAGAAATTTCCGACCGTATTCGGAGAGCTTGGCCCTCACATGCTTTTCGCCTGAGTGGTATTTGAGGGGGAACACCTCCAGAGCAGTGATCTGTTTTGCCCCACGGAATTTCTCAATAGCATGCTCACTTAAGGTCTCCCCAAATATCTTCTTGTCGAAATCCAGATAACGAGCCTTGACGTGGAAGTATTCTACCCCATCCTTTGTTTTTTTCTCTCCCCCAAATTCGTACCTGACGCATCTCGGCTGGCCAGTGCCAAAACATTTGGTGTACGCCAGAGTATTCGGCTTGAAAAGCGTCCACAGAAGGTCGTACGTGATTTGATGCTTCTCAAGAAGTGGGCCAAGGCACTCGATTGTCGAAGCGTAAGCTGTCCTAATAAAATCAAGCAGTAAACCCAGATGCTCTAGGGTAGAAGGATCGAGGGCTGCGCTAGGGTCTTGACGGCACTCCTCCAGATCGGACAAGTAATGGTAGAGTAGGCTTTGCTCCACCTGGTGCTTAGTTAATAGACGCTCTGGTATTTGAGTGCTTGCGGGGCTCTAGACTTACCGAAGGCTTCTCTTCATAGAGGCAAATCCCCTGGACATCTTGTAGAACCTTCCGGAGGATGTCCCGCAAGCGCGGAGATTTGATATCTATATATTGGATCTGATTCTTGGTCTCTTTATCTAGGCTGCTGTTAGGAGCGGAGGTTGGGATGGAGGCTAGGATACCCACCAATGCGTGTGCGAACTACAAAGATATAGTGATCAAGTTCATTCACTTTATCAGGTGGTGTCAATGATTCCACGACTTTATACTTGTACTCCTTTTTATCCCAGCTGTATGATATTAGCTCTGGCAAAGGTCGGGCTGTGCTCTGGCATATACGCACACTTCGTTGACCTTCTTAAACTCTAGCGTCGAAGCTCGCGCTTTTGGTTCCTCGGATTCAACTTTGTTTGCAGCGGTGGGCGGAGGAGGAGGCCCCTGCTTAGTATTGAGAGACTTGAGAATGTCAAAGAACTGCTGGACATGCTCAGTAGTCACAATCTGTGGTGATAGTTGGTTTGTCGGAAACGTATGATAGGGAGTACAGAGGTCGGTCGAAGCCGCCTCTGAAGGATCCTTAAGAGGCGTATAAGAGCAGGTGCACTTCGGGGCGTGTGCAGAGGCCATCTGTATGTCCATGACAGCTTTGACCAACTCTTGGGCATCGCTCAATGTGACAAAACCCTTGGATGGTAATAGAATCGGGCTGCTCGGTGGGGCGGTTGGCTGTCCTAAGGCCAAGGGGTTTTGAACTATCTCGGTTGGGACCTCCGTCGCTGAAGATTCCTCATCCCACTTTAAATGGACCGTTAGCAAAGTTTAATTTACGCTCCGTTAGAGGCGTACTAACTTGGAATCTCGGGCTATCTCAGGCTGAGTATCTTCAGGCTTGGCATCTTCGGATATTTTTGGCGGCTTCGACTTTGCTTCAATAGGCTTCGAGATGAGTTGCTCCACATTGTCAATGGCTCCCTCCGGTGATTTCCTGTGTTCCAGAAGAAACGAGAAAATTTCCGCTGGGCTGAATTTCAGCTCCGGCACCTTGGCAGCAAACCCTTTTGCCAACCGCTCAACTCTCTCGGCCTCTTCTCTCTGACTCACCGCGGCTTCATGGACCTTTGCATTGTCTCCTGGTCGAGCGTCCTTGGGAAGAGCGACATCCTCCTGTACGGGCTTGAAGACGAGACAGAAGAGGTCAGCCGTCATTTTATAGTCAGCGAGCCCAAGCTCGACCTTTTTGTCCACACGGCCAGGTCGTATGAGTGCTTCGTCGAGGCGTGTGATGTGGTTGGTGGTCATGATCAGGATTCGGCCTTCTTGTGACCCTACACCATCGATGACGTTCAAGAGAGCGGATAAAGACACCTTTCCACTAGCAGATTTGCTTATTCGGGAGGGAGAGCCTGTCACGATCTGGCGAGAGTCCTCGTTTTCAGCGTCTCGATTCGAATTGATAGTATTAATGTCTTTTAAAAGAATAATGCAGCGACTTGGAAGCTTGTCGAATAGGCTCTTTAAGTTGGCTTTGCTGATAGTAGAAAGGCTAAGGATAT
Organism: Lachnellula suecica; assembly: GCA_007825345.1. Classification (NCBI taxonomy): domain Eukaryota; kingdom Fungi; phylum Ascomycota; class Leotiomycetes; order Helotiales; family Lachnaceae; genus Lachnellula; species Lachnellula suecica. The sequence continues at coordinate 16,004 of QGMK01000804.1, forward strand.
AGATATTCAAACCAAAATGACTAGCGATAGCCGAGCTCAAACTCGATTTTCCAGTTCTAGGGGGTCTATATAGCAAGTAACCCTGTCGGTAGGGACTGTTACAATCGGAATACCATTATTGGGATACTGGGTCAAAGAACTCCTTGATATCTTCCAGCAACTCTGTTTTTTTATTTTTATCAAAAACAATAGTCGAGGTGTATCTTATTTTAAATATTGTAGATTTGATCTACTAGCTATCTTGGTGCTTATAAAAACAGGTTTTACCTTGAACAAGCTTTGCATACTTGGTGTAGTATTTATCGAGCAGTTCTTTAAGAATTTGCAGAGACCTATTAAAGCAGGAAATAGAAATATCTTCTCGACTATTAAATTCTCCAGCTTAAAAATGACGCCGGAATATAAGTCGATAGCCGTTATACCGGAGGAAAAAGCGTCCATTCCAGGGCGTATAATACAAAGTCTTTTTATTTGTATCTCCGCTATTTAAATAATTATTTCTCGACTAGTTCAATGATAAGGCCAGGTTAGTGGTGACGAGGGAGGAGGAAACGTTTTGGGCGAAGCTCTAAGAGGATATCTATAATATAAATATATTATATATATCCTCGCAATATCGAAGATAAACAATTGAAGCTACTAATTGTTAAAAGGTGGGGTCTCATTCAAATAAAAGGGGTTTTTATTATAATAAATCTTAAGCAATTCCTACAAATACTTGCAAATACATTTGCAATTAAAGGCAAATAACTTTAAGAAATACAACAAAAGAATATAAACATTTAAATCAATAATAAAATACCTTTGGACAGCGGTAGATATACAAGTAAAGCTTAAGAACAAAAAGTCTAAGATCGAAGCTTAAATATCTAAGAATATTTAAATTAATAAAGAAATATTTTTAATATATCTTATTATTTTTATTAT
>QGMK01000805.1:0-16921 GCA_007825345.1 Lachnellula suecica
TGATTTATATAAGGAAAAAGTTAGGGCCAGGGGGGTTAAAGTTTTAGCAAGGCGATTAATAAATAAGCGAGTAAATAAAGTCGAGTCGGATTCAATTAAATATATACATTAGTAGATTAAAGTTATCGAGTCCAAGGGGGCATAATAATTAAGCATTATAAATAAAGATAATAGCACTAGTATTAAACTCAAATTAGTTAGCAAAAGAACCTCTTGAATATCGATAAAGCTATTTACAAATCGGGAGGAGATTATTATCGAATTAGCATCTTTTCAAACCAAGATCCTGTAGTTAAAACCTTTATGCGCTGAGGATAGCGTGTTATTTTATCCTTAAATACGAACCTTTAACCTTAACCTTTGAATAGAACCTACATTGGGATCTTCGGCGATGGTGCGACGACATATGTTGTTGACAGCAGCATTCGTAGACGAACAAACCAAGGTGACCACGGTCGCAGCGAGGGCATTAATGAGTTTACTCATCACAGTACTCTTACCTGATCCCGCGCAGCCAATTATTGGCAAGATCAAACAGGCAATCTTGTCGCGAATCTGCTTGAATTCTAGCTTTTGCTGCTGTGTGAAACCAGAGAATATTTCATCAATCTCGTCGTCGGACAAATTCGGAAACAACTTTCCCCAGTTGACACTGTGAACCTCTCTGCCCATCAAGATGCTTCGTTGGTTTCTGAAATCTCGCCGGACGGGAACGTATAGATTGCCATTTCCGTCTATGTCTTCACCGTCATCTACCAGTTCGATGGCATCTTCGTCCCGGAAAATCTGGCCCCAATTAGATTTGTTTTATTTGGCGGGGACATTACTTACATCTCCGACTTTTTGCGCAATAGGTTCTTCATCGAATAGCGATGCTTCAGGATGTGCCTCAGACAGAGCATTGAGGCGAGCCTTGAGTGTCTTTTCCGACTTTAAAACCTCGATGTGAATACGAGCGAAGGGCGCATTTGTGATTTCATAGGAGACAGAAGGTACAGCTTGTAAATTGGCAGGGTTGGGTCTGAACACTTTCGCAAGACGATTATCGCTATGCACAAGAATATTGTTTCGAACAATAGTAGCTTCCCAGCCATTACGTCTATTGGGGTCTTCTGACTTGTCGTTGTTAGTGGGGTTGAAGAACACCTTGAAATCATCATCCACGGCCAGCATAACTCTTGCTGGCTCGCAGCCGGGGACAACAGGTACATCGAACGAAATAAAATACTCGCTTGGGTAAGAGAGTGAGCGGCTTTCAGGGTATTTATGTTGATTCTCTTCATGGTTCGTCCCGGCAACGGTGGCAATAGACATGAACTGGGCCGGCGTAGAAATGTTGCGAATACTGTCTGCCCATTCCAAATTTGGCAGTTCCGAGAAAATTGCAGCGAAGCCGTTGCGAATTGCAAAGTCATCCCAGCAATCGTATTGAGTACGCGCAAGGTACGTGGCTACTGCGCCTTTAGCCATGTCGTATTTGGGAGACTTCGTCATGAAGTGTTCCTTGTCCATGGCCAAGCTGACAAGTTAGCATAATTTGAGAAACAAAAATATGGCATGGTCAACTGCTGGTATTGACCTTATGCTAGCGAAGCAAACAAATGAGATAGTCAAACTTACTCGTTCTTAGAAGAGATGCGGTTCATACTATAATGGTATACGTCGGGACCCGTGCCAGATTGCGCAAACGAAAGGGAAGCACGAGCAAGCAACATAGGCCACTGCTCATTGGCTGCCAGCATAACAGTCCATGAAGAGCTTCCACAAATTGCTGGAAATCTTCCAAACCAGTCTTTGGCAGCGGGATTGGCTCCGTAATTTTCCTGATGAAATGGCCAGGAAAAGCCACTTGATAGACGATCCTCCTGAGACTTTGGAGTGAAAGTTATGGCCATGATTCCACCGGCAGGGGCAAGCTGTGCTCCAGCACGACGATGGCCATCTATTTTGTCCTGAGTGAGAAGGGTGTAAGAAATGTGAGCGGCCCCGGCCCGAAAGATGAGTTCAGCCTTGGCCTCGTTGTTGTCTTTCATCTGAAAGACGGGGACGCGATGGGGAACGGTCAGTTCCACTATCAATTGAGGTGCCTGGTCAACCGAATGCGTTGTGACAATTCCAATTCGTGGCTGGTTTTGGCCTTTGAGCACGGAGAGGTTGGTGTTTTGTCCGAGGTAAAGGCTACTGGTCTTATCTCCATTTTTGGTATGGTAAATGAGCACCGCTCCCTCGTAGCATCGATTACGGGTCGTAGGAAGGGTTCGTGTTGTACCGGGGACATATAATTTTTCGTAGCCCCGGAAGTCGTCTGTTGGAAGTTCTCGTGGGAGATCGTATTCGAACTTTACTCTGGCATCTACTGTCGTGGCCTATGGCAGTTAAGATCCTATGTTGCTCTATCGGACAGTGAAACTTACTGGCTGTCCGAAGTGTGCTAGGTCGGAGGTCAAGTGTTGTTGAAACAGAGGAGCAGACATTTTACTAGTAAGTAGAACGTTAACTCTATACGTTGTAGTTTGAGACATATATTACCTGAGATGATGCCTTGGGCGGCAGCATCTATAGGTAACTACTGCTATACTTGAAGGGGCAAGAACCTTAGGTAGGAACTGTGTCGTCAACCAATGTCAGGGGTATAAATGCCGATATTGGACAGCAACGTGACCCTGGTCAAGTATAGGACTTAGTGATAAGGTAGCAACTTGGGATATTAAAGTGGGATTACTTTGAGGGAAAGAATTTCGGGAGAAAAAAATGAGACGAGGTTTATATAGATGAGTTTAAAGGATGCTAAAAGTTGCGTTATTAAAATATTCACTCGAGAAACAAAAGAGACAATTTATTTAACCGGATAAAAAACTTGCAATCGCCTAATGAGGAAATGGCGACTGAGATATATATAAGCTAGCGCAACTGCATTGACATAGTAGAAGTGAATTCGAATAAAAACTATTGATAAAAGTTTTTTTATTCTTTGTAATTATATTTATTTATTCCTCGTGCTTGCATCTGCATCTCTAGTACTTCCTTTCTTGCTCCCTCCAAACTAATATTATCCCCGAATAAGATATTTTCAATTGACGACTTACGGCATAATATTATTACTAATAATAATGCCCTAGCATCGTAGGTAACTGGTCTCTTCTCGTAGCTCTAATTATCCCCTTAGCAGTGTTCAGGAATGCCGCCAAGACTTGCTTAGTAAGCGAAGAACATCAAAAGTTGCATGTCAACATCAATGTAAACAACCATCTTAATATTATAATAATATCACAACCACATCATGCCAGAAGAAACTATTGGTGACAGAACCGATCCGGGGACCCGTAGGCCCAAGGCTGCGCCCTTAAAAACCGCCGCCGATGAGTTTAAGCCCATGGAATTGCCAGATTTCTACCCCGAAGTGCATTTACCCGACAATGTCTCCCCGGACGATCCGATCACAATTTTCACTATGTATTACACTCCCAAAATCATGGATTATCTTGTTGATTGTACGAATCAACATATCCGACAACCTCAAGACCCTACGAAACCACGGAACAGGCCTAAGGCATGGTACTCTACCTGCCGAAAGGAACTCTACATCTATTTTGCAATTCGGATTTATATGACTTATAATATCGAAAACGAAATGAAAGACTATTGGTCTATTAAAAGAGGCCTCCCAGTCCATGATATTGCAGCCTACATGTCTTTGGACCGGTTTGTGGAACTGCATGTCAGATATGCAGCTGCCCCACCAGATATGAAACCTACATTTTTACGGGTTAATAACTCTACAACTATTTATCGGATCAGGCTAATTTTTGGTATTCAGGTTGAAAAGATCAGTGAGCACATCCAAAAGATTAATCTTCGTGTTTGGAAAGCTGGTTCCAAGCTGGCTGGTGACGAAATTATGATCCGATATCAAGGCCGGAATTCTGCTACACTTACTATCCCACCAAAGCCTATTCCAACTGGCTTTAAAAACTGGGCCATTTCCCAAGACGGGTTTTGCCTTGTATAGAACTTCCATAAGCCAGGAGCCAAAAATGGACCCGTAGGGGTAAAAACCCCGGTGGAACTAGGTGGGACGAAAAAGGAGGGGAATGGAGGTAATAAATCACAAGCTGTGATTGTTGCTATGCTACAAAAGCTTCCGAAAAAGTCCTACCATATATTCCTTGATAACTTGTTCACTTCTATCAAGTTTCTAGAGTATTTACGGATGCTGGGCTACGGTTGCACTGGAACGGCACGTGTCAATTCAGGGATCCACCAAGATCTGGTGGATATGAAGAAAGAGGATGCCGGAGACGTTCTACCTTGGGGAACTACTCGAGAGATACCTTCCCCATCAGGCTTGGTCAATCAAGTGGGTATGAAAGACCAGGCTTTTGTGCTAGGCATGTCGACGGTCCACGGTATTGATGCCAAGACTTTGAACTGGAGGAAGAAACCCTCTGAGACATCCACTTCGGCCAAGACAGCTCGGAAACCCTTCAATAGTGATGAGAATATCAAACAACTTGAATTCCCTGTGTTCTTTGACGAGTATAACCACAATATGAGCCATGTGGATCGGACAGATCAACTGGTTGCCTACAACCCTGGACTCCGCCGTGTACGCCGTGGTGGCCACCAAGCACTTGAACATTGGCTATTTATGATAGTTCTAGTCAATAGTTACCTTTTATCGTACTACGCAGACGTGGAAAGTGACAGACCTATTGATTTTCGGAGTCAGCGAGATTTCAGACAGCAAATTGTAAAGTCACTTTTAGACATGGGCAAAGAGTCACAGCAGGTTCCCAAGAGGCGTGTTAGCAAGTTGGACCTCAAGGCAGATGAGATACCAATTTCTAAACATACACCAACTAGGCTGGGGAAACGGCGGTTGTGTGTTGCATGCTCTGGATTCAGGTATGAAGACAGCCCCCAAAAGAGGATAGCAATGAGCGAAATTGCAGATAATAAGCAGCGCCCTTCTCACAAAGTGCAGACCCGGTTCGGCTGTATAGAGTGTGATGTTCCTATTTGTCAGAAAGGGTCGTGTTGGGAAGTATATCACAAAAATAAGTAGAAATAATACCCAAATTCTGAGATCCTGGCTTCGTGATTGGCCAATATTAAGCGAAAGCTCGGACCTGGCATTCCTGAACACTGCTGAGGGATATATCCCAAAAAAATTTAATTTGCGCTAGCTTTCATTAAAGACTCGACTTTAGATGCATTAAAAAAATAAATCAAATCTCGCGATTAATCGCAAATTGCCGAGAAGAAAATATCCGAGAGCAATTACCCACCTTAACATACGTCGGAAATTCTGGCCAAGATTGAGTTTGGCAAGGGTCATGCGCCGCCGACAAGTGGCTGACCTCAGCCGTTGACATGGGTCAGGCTATGAGCAATAGTCGGTTACTTGGTCGAGGTCTTGACTTACTCGTTAAACGTTGAATATGCTGCTGGAAAAGGGCGTCCGGGTTCGGCTCCAAGGCTTGTCCGGGGACGATTGATGCATTACTAAGCAGCTGAGTTGTCCCAGAACTCTTCAAAGCCGCCAAGCAATTGTCACAGGTCGAGTGACAAACATAGGTACTAAGGAGCAGCCACTGCTTTGTGGAAGAGCGGTTATAAGCTAGTTTTCGTCTACACTTGTCACTGGACAGATTGTATAAAATGATGGCGGCATTGTATCGAGTAAAAGTAGGTCGGAAATTCAAGTCCTTTTGTAGTCGTTAAGGGTCAGATAGCAAAGGTACCTATAGGCAATCGCGTTGCTGTGATGAAAAGGCAGCCAAGTCAATTTTGGCCAGTTAAAATATGACCCAGGTCAAGCTTGGTTCCAGTGCGATATGCAATAGAAAGAAAAAAGCCATGCCAAAATATGACCCTGGTCAAATTCGATTCGAGGTGCGATGTGCAACAAAAGTTCAAAACAATCACGCTTCTTCTTGCATGGCAAAATCTGTCCTGGGCCAAGAAAAGAAACTTCATAGCACGGCACGGGTTGAAACAAAACTTGGAATCAGAGAACCGCAATAGAGCACGCAAAAGTCGAATAGCTCGCACGAAAAACATGGAATGGAGATATTTTTCAAAGGCAAGAAGTACCCAATAGCGAAAGATATGCGTCACTGCTCTCGCTTGAACTTCTCTGAGCAAGGAAACCTCAACTGCCTCTTTCCCAACAGCCAGAACCCAGTATGTCGGCACTTTCATCACTCTTTGCAAGCCCGTACTCTTGGTATGAAAATGGGATAACCCTACCACCAACCAATATTCGAGACAAAACGAATGGCGCAATGATGCTGCTCCATAATGCCTTTCGGTTCATCTCCGCCCGGCAGATCCCATGACTCTTTGAGTATCTACTCTCCTGCCTCGTCCACATGTGTGAGCTGCGCCCACCTGAATTCCTGCCCCTTTTGCCCCGCTCACGTTCGCTCTCGTTGCCACCGAGGCTTCGGCACGTACTCGACTCCCGAGTGATATCGTGAATGCAGGTCTCTTCGCAACAAGTGTCTTCATCCAGCGGGTACGACAGTGGGCTGAGTTGACTCTTCGGCTAGTATGGAATCGCCCAAAGTTTCCGTAGAGGGATATTCTGGGAAGGGAAGTGACTCGAGCTGTGGTGTAGGGTTTTTCGAGTATTGTTCAAGCTTCACAGCCCAAGTGATATCGCCAGTTGTACGTTTTGGCTTAATAAGAAACATGGTGTATTCAGGCAGGGACTTCATGATGACATCTGGTCTGGAAGAAGAATTAGCTGATAGCTCTTCTAGAAGATAGCCACAGGCATCGTGCAGACGTAGTTCAGGTCATCTCGAGGCACGTTACAAATGGACCTAATGTACTCACCGAAGATGATAGTTCTCCGGACTATTTTGGGCAGCCTCGAATTTAGCCTCCCTCTCTCTGGCATCCGGGCGCAATCCATGTCGACGTATGGCTCTCGGTGAAGGCGGCTTCAGGAAATGTACATGAAACTCGACCCTCAAGCCCCAGACCAGAAATTGAAAGGCCTTGCCCATCGCATGTTTGTGATATTCGGGTTTGTTGTCCGGTTTCAAATGTAGCTGCTTCACCCCGCGTCTAGCAGCACGAGGGTTATGCGGAGGAGTGGTCGTCGATTTCTTGTTTATGGGCTGCAGGGTATAATGATCCGATTTCCATAGTCCTGTCGTATTATCGAGCACTGAGTTGCGTAGTAGCGATGTCCCGGGCTTGAGGTAGGTTGAAGCTTCTTCGAGAGTCATCCGCTCGTGTTGTGGTTTTGATTTTGTTGGAATCCATAATGCAAGATTGGTCTTGCTCGGTTCCGTGTAAGGAGCCGGCTGCTTCAAATCCTCAAACTCCTCTTGAGTGGCTTTATAGACTGCACCTGTGCTCGGTCTGCCCCAGTCGTGTTTGCGGGGTGTGATGCTTGCGAGATAGAGATGAATGTGACGGCATGATTGCGGTTGTCGAAAGGGAGGAGGGAGTCTGCAGAAGGTATGTCGTAGACTGGTCGCAAAGATTCGAACGATCATAGTATTTCGGCTGCCTCGTATAAGAAAGTCGTTGGGCGATGATATGGTTGTCGTTGAGATGTAGAGATGAAGAGTCGTCGGTCGAATGTTTTTCCCTTGGTACAGTCCTGTACTGGATCAGCGCACGGGCCATTCTGGAAATAGCCTCATTTTTGAGTGCACTTCACAGGTGCAATCCTTATTTTATGCATCACAGAGCTTCGAGATACCTTGGTCGGTTATTTAATTGGCCTTGCTATGCTTCGTGTCTGGCTTTGGACTTCTTTTGCTTTTGGCATTTGACTGGGAAATCTTCGGGATGGTGATGGCGGTTATATCGATGGAGAAGATGACCATCCGCTTCATTTACTGCCTTCCAAACCCAGAACAGGGAGTTGACAGGACAAAACAATCGCCCACGAGCCCGAACTTGATCATCACAGAATACAATCAATCATCCCCGCCACCCTATGTTCCTTCGAGGCCAGATCTAAGGTCCCCTCGATGGCGCTGCCCTTCCTGGCCTGGGCTCAGGTAAACAACCCAGTGTCGCGCGGCAAACATCAAGTCGTCGTCAAAAAACTCAGCAGGTCTTCTCCTCTCGAATTCAAATCAAGAACCAATCATCTCAATGTGGCGTAAAGCCACGCGATTCTTCAGCTGAGATACCAAGTCTCGGTTTCTTTCGTCTCAACAACCCGGGAACACATGACGACCAGGCTCCACCATGTCCTTTGAAACACCATGGCCGATATGCGCGACGTGCGAGGTAAATCTAAAACTTATATTTAATATTAAAACCTGAAACTTATATTTAATTATACTTGCTTATTACTTTTTTAAGTAATATTTACAGTAAAGCTAATAAATTTCGTATATTAAGATCGTATATTGCCCGGAGCGGGGAAAAAAAGATCTGTTAGTTATAGACGTCCGCTTGCAGAAACCCCTTTGTTGAGATCTTATAAAAGAGGGCCCTAATGCGTAGATACATGCCGTTTTATTAAGTTAGCTAGGAGGTACAAAGGGGGATGGTCGTAGGCAAGACGCAAAAATCTCCTTTCAAATAATCTGCTTAAAAAATATATAGAAACTTGTTTGCGGCCCGAGGGAGCCTGCATGCGTGCTGCTATATCTCGTTCCTTTATAAATATTATACTTTCCGGACAAGGTGATTTGAATTTCTTTGTTATTACAAAATGACGTGTTAGCCCCGCATTCCAACAAGAACAAAGGGACTTTTTGGCTATAAAGCTAGCCTTTGGAACCAGTTGTTTGGAATAAGCAGTCTCGCTTTAGCAAACACATTTCAAAACAAAGATCACTATGGCTCAGGCTGCTATTGCTCGCGAGGATTATTCCCATCCAGAAAAAATCTATAAAGATCTCATACGACGGGCCCCTGGTGTTAAAATCTCCGATGAAGACGCCCAAAAACAGAAAAAACTTATAGGGGCCGGGGATGATAACAATCCGGATAAAGAATTATGTTGGTCTTGTGGATGGAGCGTTAAAAACGAGTGGTATTCTTGTTATGGCTCTCGGATTCGAATCTTTCATACGCGTGGTAATATAGGAATTTGGGAAATTGGATCTCAATGGATGATTCGGGACCAACCCAACGATGCATCGCTCGGGAACGATTACATTACCCAGGAATTTCTGCGAAACCAATCAAACCTGAATATCCCGCTTTTGAAAGAAATGCGAAAACTTAGCAAACCAGGAGACAAAATAGATCTTACATTAATGTCTCGAGCACAAGGTGTGGGACTAGATACAATTTGGGATACGCTTTCTTCAAAACAAAAGTCAGATTACAGCAACCAACTCGCTTCTGCTATAAAACAATGGAGGCAATTTACATCACCAATAGCTAAGAAAGTTGATGGGGGCGTACCTGACGATTGTTTGATTGCTCATTGTGTTCGGCTTGTGGCTCCTACATGTAAGAAAATGGGCCGCACAACAGAAGAATGGTTCGACAATATTGAGAAAGAACTTCGTCTTGGACTTTGCCTTCTTCATAAAACTAATGATCCATTAATCATCGAAGAGAAATTTCAACAACTTAAGAAAGGTTTCCCTACATCGGAACCATACGTTCTTACCCATGGAGATTTGAATCTTACTAATATTATAGTGAAAGACGAGAAAATAGAAGCAATTATTGACTGGGAGTTATCCGGGTATTTTCCTTGGTGGGCAGAACGCTGGATGTCGCTAAGGGCAGGGCGCGATGATATGGACGAACTTTTCGACCCACTTTGGGCAGATATCGATTCAGAAATGAATGAAGAGATTTTTCCAGAGGTTTGTGAGGGAGTATGGGCAGTTAGTGAGGCTTGGAGAGAGTGTTATTGGCACGTGGACCACCCAGTAGGACGATCGTCATGGCTACGCCCTGGTTTCTGCGAATGTCAACCTTATACCGGGAAATTCAGATGGGACAAACTTGGACATCAAGACGAGCATATTTTGAGGGAAGATCGAGTGGCAGAAGCACTCAGTGTTGTATTGAAAAGAGAATCTACGACATAAAACATGTTGTGTTTTCTGGCTAGACTCAGCGTCGCGATCAGAAAAGGGGTAAGATACTACTCACCAGGAGCGTCTTGGCTGTTATTCAGATTCTCGTTAATATAGAACGGAGAAATAACATTTTATCTTCACCCTCCATTTTATCCCACTTTCTAGTGTACACCACTCCACTCGTTTCGAGCTTCTTGACAGAACAAAGTGTTGCCCCAGGTTGTGAGTGTCGGACGAGCAAACATTGTAGATCCTCATCATATAAATGGATTGCGACTGTATCCCCCGCATCGAAAACTTCCATAGCATCCGAGAAAGACAAGTGGCTTCTGTCAGTGACCGGGATCTTTGAGCCGAATGAGAAGATTTGCCAGTCGAGCTTTTTTCTAGCCATTGAGCGGCGTAGTGGGCCTCGAGTCGGTATTGTTGCTCCGTTGCAAGATTCGCATTGACTGATGTATGATGGATTGATATGTATACAAAACAAGCATTTGTGAAGTCTGAGGGTGTCTTGTGACATAGTGAACAGCAACTGGAGACACTGCTGGCTAAGTATATAGAGACTAACATTTGGGGCATTTCAATCTCTTAAATCTATCCAGATATATTACCTTCAAACTTTTTGTAACAGCTGATTCTTTGACAATACATATTTGAAACCTGAATATGGCGATGATTGCAGGAAATATCTGATTAAACAAAGGTTGATGTGAAGGTACACCATGTTTCAAAAGTCATTTCGAAACCTTTCTTTGTCGGAACGAAATTTAGCACAATGAACAACTCTCCAGGACATAAATGGCCCTAAATGTTTCAAGGGACTGGCCCGGGCGTATTCAAAGAAACCTAGCAACGACTCGTTTCATGAAACCCATCACTAGACCTCCGTGCCACTAGCAAGCAGACGTCTTCATAGCATAACATATCACAACGTTTATACCATCACGTACAGATGTGATTTAGTCGTCCTTAATTCTTAACGGTAGTGCAATCTACAGATCAGAGCCTGCCAAGCCGGATATGTTGAACAGCTCAAGGAGTTTTATGGGGGGACTTAGTGACTGTAATGTAGAAGTACTACTAACTTACTGCGTCAGTTATAAAGAGCTCCGAGCAAAAGGATATCCGAATAGCTGATACCCTTTATGAAGATGAACGGGTAGAATGGGAGCCCTAAGGCTGCAGTACTTAGCGAGCAGATTTCCTCAAGAATCTCTTCTCTCCTTGTACCCTTACAGTGATCCATCGATTGATGTGGAATGATAGGCCAACTGGCGACCAAAGCGTCTAGCATGATTCCCCGGACGGCAACGATATCCTTGATGAACTATCGGTCGATTTCATCGCGCCAGCTTACTATTACCGGCACTACAAGAGTAAGGACCCCATCGAAGTCACACAAGTGGCTCCTGACGCAGGCTGACTCTAGCCAGATCCCATCAGCTTATATGTGGAAGACGACGGAAAGTTTAGATATATCAGGCAATGCCTCGCGAATTGCTTGGAGAATCACGAGTCCACTTGCAACCGGGTGATGTTTCCTAGCCCGCCGATGCCTTTCGAAGGGAGCAATGTCGTTAACATTGTAAACGGAACTCACGGATTGGTAGCAGCTTCAACACGACTTATTTATGTGGGCTCTGAAGATCCAGAGGACCCACAAGACTTGTTGATGGACAAGAATGTCTCCACAGAGGCGGTTATCTCGTGCTGAGTTATTGCTGGGGTATAACTCCCCCAGACGCACCATGACAGTTGACTACGAAGACCCTACCGCAGTTCTCGGTCGAAATCCCTCTTGAAGTTCTCCCACAGACTTTGCATGATACTATCTTGTGGGCTCGCACGCTCGATGAACGCTACGTCTGGATTGATAGTATGTGCATGATGCAAGATTCCAAAGAAGACTGGGACCGTGAAGCATCTCAGATGGCGTCCATTTATGGGAATGCTACCATGACAATTGTTTCCGCATCCAGCTCGGCATACGGCGGCTTGTCAGATCGACGGAACTCGTTGCGGAACAGCGCGGCTTGCATTTCATCTCAAAAAAGCGCTTCCAAACCCCCAGTTTACATTCTACCAAATGGACAGCGTGGAAAAGTATCAGTACAGCCGGCCGTCGATACACGCGCCTGGTGCTATCAAGAAGACGTACTCTCAAGTCGACTAGTGAAGCTATCGCAAAGCTCCGTTCAGTGGCAATGCGTCGGCGATAAAAACTGCAATCCCGCGAATCGCGCACAGTGTCTCGGGCAGCTTGCCAAACACCCTCCATTGTAATGGTATACATTATGGTACCGCCTGGTCGAGCGATATACCAGCAGAAGCCTCACATATGGGAAAGACAAACTTATCGCTTTTTATGGAATTGGCTGTGACAAGGCAGACCGCGGTTACCTCGCCGGCTTTCTCAAAAAGGATCTCTGGATGAGTCTTCTCTGGTGCCGCGACGAGAATATTACCAGACAACGGCCGGGCAGGAGGTACAGGGAGTATGTGGCTCCCTCCTGGTCATGGGCTTCTGTCGACGCAACTGTGCTGTTTCACGAAGCCAATGCGCGGCGGTGGCGAAACCCACAACTTGAGTCCACACCTATGGATCCAGAACTGCTTCACGCTGAAATTGAACAGGCTTCTTACTTTAATACTGGAGCCGTGAAGAGTGGCATTGTCGTTATATCGGCGTGCTCTGCCGTAACGCGCACGGCGTCTGTGCAGCCGTTTTTGTTCCATGCCGTCCAAGGCGCACACACCTATGGTCGCCGAAACCTTGTCGATCCGCTTACACAGGACGCACTGGGCCTGGTCGTCTTTGACGTTGCAACTGAAGCCAAAGATGGCATGCTACTTCTTTGTGTACTCTTGCAAACAGCTGCTCTTGGCTTATGGGAGGAAAATGGCACCACTGGCCTCGGCTTGGCTCTGCAAATACTGGCGAAATCTGCGTCGGGTCCGTTGAAATGAACACGAGTAGGCTATGTTCAGTTTGCGCCGGCTTTCGGTGCGCTTTGTCAGAGGCGCAAGGTGGAATATTGTAGACTCAGTTTGGTTCAAATCTTGAACCTCAAACTCAGAAAGCAATACTAAATGCCGTATCTTCTCGGCTGAAACTTCAATGAGATTTTACAGCTGCTGTGTAGCTTCTGGCGGCCGGTGTGGCGAAATGGCTAAGGCAATAGTACATGTTAATGTGATACATTGCCAGAAATGGAAGTATTTAGCGGGTGGCAGATGCCAGAGAACAGCGCCCTAGCCATGCGGGGCAGGGGTTCAGAGTCTGCGGGACGCACCGCCGGTCCAGCCCACCCTAGCGCCCCCACTGGCTGAGCTGAAGCAATGTTGCTGTCTCTCGTCAGCTTTCCACTTCCACTACACTACTACAAAAGACACAACGGGTTAACAAGTGCTTTGCTTTTATTGCCTTCTGTTTTGGCTTTCTTCGAAAATTTCAGGCCAATCGCAAGTCTCAAAGAGTCAAAGTCAGACCTAGATGCTCAGCAGATGGATCTTGACCCATTGGCTTCAGACTTTTCTGACTACTTTCTCTATATTTCTCGGCCCTCCCGCTCAATAGTCGTGACTTTTCTTCATTTAGCACTAGTGGACGGAAAATAGTAAACCACTTCACTTTTATATGGGCGCAGTCTTTCCCGGATTTACTCCCCAGGCGTCTATCCAAGTATAAGAAGAATGTCTGTTGCCGTTCTTACCCTCTTCATCTTCCCTTCGATCTCCGAAACTTCTATCAGGAGACGTCCTTCATCATGTCCGAGCTACGCCTCACATCCATTCGTGCTTCCGCAATAATCCCTGTCTATGAAGTCGCCCTACGAAAGCTCAGGACGGAGACTCTCCGTCCTGGAGGTAGACCCGCAATAGATCAAAATAATTCGGAATACCTGGATAGCGCAAATTTTCCAGCACTAACCAAGGGTACGGATACGCAGGGGCAAAAGCTTAAATTGAGGCTATTCCTAGACCCATGCTAGCTAGCTAATTTATCTTCTACTCATTTCCCACTCCACTTTCTGCCTTGCCATGCTTGCCTTTTTGCTTTTTGGCCTCTTGCCTCTACCCTCCTGCCTCTGCCCTCTTGCCCTCCTGCCCTGCTTTTATGTCTAGTATCCAGGGTCCAGTATCCAGGGTCCAGTATCCAGGGTCCAATATTTAGGGTCCAATAGCCAGAGTCCAGTATCCAGGGTTAATATCCAGTATATAATGTGAAATATAAAAAAGAAAAAAAAGAAAAGACGAAAAAAGTTCTAAATACTTTGTTTATATTCCAAATTTAGTTTCCCTAAATAGGATTAAAGGCTTAGTAGCTCTATATTAAGAGGGGTCAGACCTATCCAAGTTTTATTTAGCATTTTAAAACCCTCGTATAAGCTGATAAGCCCCTGGCAGACCCTTAACAAGCCCTTAGCAGACCCTAGTATAAGCTGACAAGCCCCTAGCAAACCTTTAACAGACTCCTGGCGGGCCCAGAAACCTTAATTTAGACGCTTTTTATTAGCTACTTACCATTAGAATTTTCTCAGGACAGAGAGTCTCCGTCCTGAGCTTTCGTAGGGTCGTCAATAAGGAACTGCTGTGCAGTTTCAGTTTTCCCGATCTGGAGATCTGGTCCCCTGGTGCCGATAAAGCGATCCCATTCGTTGTTTCGCGAAGTAGCCCCAACCTACAATTGATTTTTTCAGACGCGGGAGCCGACTCGGCGAGCTACACTTATGACTGGGAAATGATTGCAGACTCTGGACCAGTTTCCTACTCTCAAGGAGGCATGGGATGCTTCTGGAATGCAACCACCGGAACTCAGGTTGTTACCTTTCGATTGGGTGTATTTACTCCCAACGCGTTTCCCGTGGGCTTCAAAGGCAAGATCCAATGGACAATCGGAAACGGGACCAGCAGCTCCCAAACTTTCAGCACCCCTATAGAATTCTACGTCTTGCCCGACAACCTTCCAAAATTCATCTCGGATGGTCTTCCCGTGAAACTACTTCGTATTTTACTCCTTTCCGTGCCGTCAGTTCCTCAGAATACCCCCTATGACTGGGTCGCCTTTGTCACCAACTTTCTTCGCACTCACAACTTCCGGTACGAAACTATAGGTGGACCCTACAACTATTGTGACTATCCGGACCATGGGGTTAATAACATCAAGACAACATGTTGCCTGGACCGCTGGATGGAGCATTTCAAGAGTATGGAAGGGCTCGTTCCTGGACTAGCGCCACAGTTCGAGCGACGAGTCAACTGTTATGACTTGGCGACATTGGCTCAGGTTATGATAGCTCTCGGAGTTGACAGCAAAGTAGCCCAGCTGAGAATGAAGTTCCTCCAACCATTTGGATACATCAACAAAACCTCGCTGATCGGCTTCCCTGCCCCCGAGCAAGAGACCAATAATCCTTTCTTCGCAGAAGCGGCACTGGGCTGGAATCCCAACCCAATAGCAGAGGCGACCGACACGCTCATTCGCTCTAAGTTCCAGAACCATGCTTTCCTGACCATCAACACTGGAGCGGGGGAGGTGGCTATCGATGCAACCTGCGGCCCACATAACGGCACTTTGACTTTGCAGCAGTATGTTGATCAGGCAATTGACCACACGGTTACAGATCCTCAAGACTCTACCTATAGATCTGGGACAATTTCCGACGTGCGTGACGGCCCGGGTGTCACAGATATACAGTCTCTGGTGGACCTTCCTGAGTTCCCCTTCTCTCCCTCAACTGTCGGACATCCAAACGAGGGTATTGTGCAAGCCATGTTTTCCGGAGCGGATCGAATGGAGCTTCCCGCTGGTGCACTCGGCCCACCAACCTACACTATCAACGGCACAAGCTTGAACCTGCACTGGACATACCAGCTGGAAAGCGAGGACACTGTATCGACTATCGAAATGGTCTTCATTTCGAGCGCGGGCAAGCTAGAGAATCTCGAATACCTCCATACCTCCATAGACTGGCATACCTCGAAGCCGGATGCTCTACAGCTCCAGTCGATCTATTCGAGAAAACGCCCGATACCGATGACAGCTATTGGAAAGGCGCCATAGGTGTGCTTGAGGGGAATCAACCCTCTGCGCTGTGGTACCATGCAAGCGGACACTCGCCTGACGGAGGCAAGGGCACAAGTTTTGGTGTCGTTGTCGCGATGAATGGATTGAAAAATGCGAAAGTACCGAAGCAGGCCGCTACTGCCGTGAGAGGATATGTGAATAATGAGGTTAAACTAAACCAAGCCGGCGATAGGCCATCCGCTGTTGACATCCACAGCTACCCCGATGGTGGCTCTGGTTCAAATGTATCACAAGGCACAGAGTTTGTAATTGAAGCAGTTTGTACAGTAAGTCTTCCCTCATTCGCACTTGTGAATCAATGTCCTGAAAGGTTTATTTAGGGCGATGCGGAACAGTTTATTGGCGCCAACGTTGAAACCGCCAAAGGGGTAAGACTCTTATTTGAACCTAATCTCTACGCTCCCATGCTAACCCGGAATGTAGCACGCGCTCTACTTGGGAGCTGAAACCCAGCCGGGCAGTATACGCTTTCGCTTTTATGCACGATCGGTTGGGGAGGAAACCATTACCTTTTCCTTCTATAAGACTCACTTGACTACCAAGGTCTTAAAATATGTTACTACCATAGGATAATATACTTACTAGCATAACATAATTGGATTCCTGATATTTCTATACTAAAAACCGTCCTCCCGCAAATAAAGCTTAAACAACCCCGTTTATAACACTACCCGCGATGACGAGAAATACGCGTATCTCTTTATCTTTAAACTAGTTTGCCTAGCATTTATATATTATATTAGCACTATTTTATTTATAAGTTTTACTTCGCATCTTAAATAATATTAATAATTATACGATAATATTT
>QGMK01000806.1:0-16904 GCA_007825345.1 Lachnellula suecica
TAATTCAAAAAGTTTGTATTTTTTAGCTTTATTTATTTTTCAAGTTTTAAAGATTTCTATTAATAGGTTATAATTTATTAATCTAGCTCAGTTTTGGTGTCGGACCGATAACCGCAACCCCTGGTGGTCGTCATGTGCAGGGAGATGGTCTAATGGTTGGGTAGGTATGCTTGGCATCTTTCAGATTTGAGGTTGATACGTGATACTAGTTTCGTTTTATGAGTTACTCACTGAGGCGGATGCTTTCGGAAAGTATGAGGCATTCTTGTGTGAGTCTATCTAAAGTGACAGGTATCTATCGTCTAAGTAGGAGAAACACTTCAGCCTTCGGGGTCACCTCTCACCAGAGCCCTCTGTCTTGTAAGTTCTGATGTGCTCAAGCACCCTAGTCCATTGCGTAATTTTTATATCTGCATCAGAATTTCAAATATTCCGCTGTATAACTTTTGTGACATTTCCTTGCTCCATCACCATCTAAATTTGACCACCCAAATTTCTCAAAAAGGACGGGAGGAACACTACCAGTTGCTTTGTCTGTTCAGAGTTGTGTTTTGCGTACAACGGCCGCACAGTCGAACCCCACACCGGCTGCAGGCAAGGAGGTAGGACCGTCCATGATAATTGCAGAGGGTGAAATTACCCGCTTCAACGTGACGCCAGTCGACTCCTACATGATCGCAACGCCCATGCCATAGTTCCGGATGTATAGAATGTAGAACGGCTGGTTCATCTGCTACTTCCCATTCACTATCATCGCGCGGGAAAATTTCTGACTGAGCTAGGATCGGACGAGGCTGGGCAAGTTCATTCCGGTTGGTCCAAGCAAGCTCTCGTTGCTCAGGTCTCTGAGGAGCAGGAGTGTTGAAATGTCGTCTGTCCCCTTGTTGCCAACCAGAATCAGGTCGCGGAGGTAGTGTATGTCCTCCTCGAGGAGGCAAGCGAATAAGGTTAGGGTGAGGATGAGGCGTATGATGTGCCAACTGACCAGCTCCTTGGCGGGGACGAGGCGCAGCTTCAAACGCGGGCACATTCAAACGCGGTCCCCTCTCAACTTGCCAAGAGGTTTGTGGACGTAGATCTGAAGGTTGTGCAGCAACACCTCGAGGGTTGCGGTTATGGTTAAGGTTAGGGCCGGTAGGAACGTGGCCGTGGTGCGGCAACGGACCAGCTTCTCGGCGCGGATGTGGTGCGCCTTCAGGGGCTGGAGCGCGTCCTTCCATGACTTCAGAGCCAAGACCACCCAACCTGTTTTGACGGGCAGCCTCCCTCGTGATGGCCCGATGATATTGATCACGCTCCCGAAGTGCATCTTGAATTTGAGCGATCCCATCTTGTCCAGGTGGCTCTGGGGCACGAGGGATGAAAGGCCGTTCCTCAAAAAGTCTCCCGGGAAGTTGTTGTTGTTGAGTGGGTACTACTTGAGGACCAGGAGCGTCATGATATGCTCGCGTTTGCTCACGCTGGAAACGTGGACGAACATTTGCCGCAGGAGCAGGCCGGTTCATGGCACGAAGCAGATGATTGTCCGTAATATGTTGTGGGAGCATTTCTGGGAGCGCATGCAGTCTTGGGAAAAGTCCAGCGTCCTCACGCCCCGCGATACGCGCTTCATCCCATTGTGGACACTTGCAAGTTCTCCAGACTGCTTGGCACAAGTAACAGAACTCGGTCTTACAAAGGCAACTAGCAAAATTAGCAAACGTACTCCTCCCGCAGCTTTGGGGAAGATACTAACGTGATGTGATGGCAGCCATGCATTAGATCAACCGTCCGACCGCATGTCGGGCATTCTTGCCAGCCTTCTTTCGAAGCAAGTTGCTTGAATTTCTTTGTATCTGGGCTTTCCGCACACTCTCCCTTGGCATGCATGCCACTCTTGCAAGCAGCACAGGTCATTGCCTTACATTTGGTGCAGCATAGCCACTTCTTTGGAGATTTGGGAGCAACAATGAAGGCCCCACATTTGGTGTTGGCGCAATATGTCCTATTGACCGTACTGAATTCGATTTGCTTTTCAACGAAAGTGGTCCGGATCTTCTTAGTCAAGTAATTCTTGACACTCTCGGGGAGGATGGGTTGCTGGCAGCACTTTGGCGGAAATAGCGCCTCGTCGGTGAAGGAACGGGTGAAGAAGTCTTGAATACAAAATAGGCAATAGGCGTGCTCGCATGGCGCTATTGCCAAGACGCGCTCGTCGAATAACTCTTGACAAACCGTACAAGGTTTTCCATCAAGTAAAGCTACAGGCGCTGGATCTGCTTGAACAGTCTTTGGATTTACTTGTACAAGACTGTTCCAGTCATCTGCAAAATCTTCGATGTCGTCGGCGAACGGATCCTCAGATTCCGTTGGACTCTCCACGTCGCTTGTATCTGTTTCTAGCAATAATGAGGAGTTGTATTCTGCTATATTCTTTGTTAGCAATAGTTTTCTTCGAAGTTCCCGGAAGCTATACCATTCTCCATTACGTCAACAGACTCGTTACCCATTAGCTCGCCCGTTTGAATCGTATCAACTCTGAAGGACCGGTTCTGAGCAATACTATTCCGTGGATTGTAATCCATGACTTCGATGTCATCTAAAGTATGCTCTTCTACTTGCGCACCCAGAGTCGCGATCACGCGTCGCAAACCCTCCAACTCCTCGCGTGCCCGACGTTCTCCATCCCTCCCCCTTCTGTCATTTGCGCCACGCATGGCCGTTTGGATTGCGAGCTCATTTTCAAGCTCTGGAATTCGGATTTGGGCAATCAAAACAGCGGTAGCTGGGTCCGCGTCCCTCAGGAAGAAGTTGAGATTTTGCTGCTCCATCTTGGCTATTCGATAATGATGCCGAATTTATTGTGTGGGAAGTAGATGTTGCATGTAAGGTATTCTTCAGGATTGGAATATGACGTTTAGGTTATGTGCCGGCTTGTTGATATTTCGGAGCTCAATTCAATATAAGACTACACAATATTCGTGTGAAAAGAGCCGGCTCAAAGTTTCAAATTAGACGTAACGCAAAACGTGAAACGCTCAGCTTTTTTGACAGTAATTATAACAATGAGGTAGATAGATTATAAGGAAGAAGGGTTGAATTACAATATTACGTGGTGGGAAAGCTAGAGTTTAGAGCTGGTGGGCCCGTAGTTCCCGTAGTCTATTCCTCACACCTTTCATTCTCACCTCGCAATGTTTAAAACACAATCTAGCCTACTAGGTCAATTGAAGACAACCAAGCTAGTACAGTCCCCAAAAGTTTCTCTGGCACTCAGGTACCTTGAGAATGGGCCGAGCCGTTTCGCAACGGCGGCACCAAGTTGGATCAGACAACTCGCACTGCATGAGGTAGTTGAGCTAGTCTTGACTGCAATTACTGCAATGACCGCCTTCATGACGGACTCTCCACTCGGCATGCAAATATAATCTCAGATCAGTGGAAAGCGTTGGCGAAGCAGATTATGTCAAGAAGGAACACCAAGCCCCCGGCTCACACAAGCATTTCTAACTTGTCCCTCATTTTGTCGAACAACTGAGCTCGAATTAACTGGGAAACTTCTGTGTCACTCAAACTCTATCAAGATGACGGCTACCGACACTTTTATTTTTTATTTTTGAAGAGAACTATGAACTGCTGACTGAACCTACACCGTAAGCTCAAGGTACAGGCAGTTTCTAATAGCTCTTTGCCCCTTTTAATACGCAATCCCTCAAATGAAATGAAAACACCCCGCGACTTGAGAAACCCTAGGCTCTGTGACAAGCTCCTTTTCCCTTAAAAGAAAACCTCGAAATTTGCAATAATCTTCCGACTTAGCACATATACCCAGCGTCTCCCAGGACATATCTCTCTGCGTCGAAAAATCAAGCACGATTCATCTGGCAGCGTCGGCACCACGTCGTCGCACAAATTCGACACCGCATTATGAACGAGGACATGTTCTGGTGGCAATTATCGCAACGGCCTGAACCACGACGCCATTCCCATTCCTCATTGTGATCACAATGCTCTCGGAGCTGACGTCTGAAAGCCTCGACATGCTCCTGGTGGGTAACACCTGCTGGGGGAGCCTGGCGATCAGCAAGCTCGTTTGCTCGTGCAAGTAGGAGTTCCTCCGTGTAGATGGGGCATTCGCACTTCTGCCAGATTACGCCACATCTGTAGCACCACTGTGCACTGCATCGACACCTAGTTTGGTGAGATTAGTGGACTGTCTAACAAGAAGTGCGAAAGGACAGCTCGGAGACGAATGTTAGAGGTAAGAGGAAAGAAATGTGTGCATGGAGTAGAGAAAAGGGAGCTTACCTCATGTGATTGCAACCAGTCGAAATCGATACCATGTTACGGCATTTGACACAACGCTGCCAGCCATGCTCCTTTGCAAACACCAGCAGCTCCTGGGTAGCTTCGTCCTCGGGACAGTCCTCTCCTATATGCTCAGCTGCCTTGCACATGGTGCATGTGACTTGATCACACTTCGGGCATGTGCCTTTGCCGTCCGTGATATCCGCCGGGCGAAGGAAAGAAGAGCATTGCGGGTCGGAGCAATATGTTTTATCAGCTACCTCAAACTCTTCCTTCTTCTCCAGATGTTGCTTGAGGAGGTCCTCGGTCAAGATTGCATCAACGGCCTCGGATGGAATGGTCTGTTTGCAACAGCGCGGTGGGAAGAGAGACTCGTCTTTGATAGAAAGGACGAAAAGTTCACGAATGCATTTCCGGCAGTATACGTGCCCGCATGGGACTTTGGCGCTGTCAGTGGTCGGGATTTCCTCGCAACAACTGACACAATCTACACGAGGAGTCTCGGTCGCATCTCCATTTTCAGACTCTGTTGGCGTTGGTGGAGCAGATTGATCTGAAGCACAGGGGGAATCTTGAGAAGTTGCACCGCTATCATCGCCTGTTATTGAAATTAGCCAAGGCCATCAGTTTATGGAGGTTGAAACTAACCATGACCCAATGAGATAGTTGCAACAACACCAGCCAAAGAAGTTGCTGGATCTTCATGTCTACCATCCGCAAGAACAGAGTCCTCAAACTGCTTCGAAACGCCATCAACCAAAGCCGCTGCTGCTGTACCATTACCCTCAACGTTCCCATCGACTTGAGATTCAATCTCAGCGGCCCGAGCAGCATCAGCCTCTTGCTCCTGCACAATCAAAGCAATCTGATGCTGCAGATGCACCCGGTCAAGACGCAAAGCCAACTCCTCATCCGACTCCCCCCTCACCCCACGTCTGAAGATGCGCAAGGATGCCGTGTATTGCTCATTCTCCTCGAGCTGGAGTCGAGCAATGAAGAGGGCACTCTCACGATCCACATTCTCCAGAAAGCGTGCACCTGGTTGATCTTCCATTTCGAAAGGTTGGAGGAGAGTGAGCGGGGTGTTGTGGTTGCGTGTTGTTGGGAAGAAAAATTGAGGTTGAGCAAGAGGAAACCGTGATAGGAAATTTTGCAAAGAGGCTGCTTTGAGGTAGAAGAGATTGAATCGCAGCAAAGCAAAGGCTTTGAAGGATGAGTTTTGTGAAGGATGTACAAGAATTAAGAAGCGCAGAGAGAGGGGGGGCCGAAAAGTTGAAATGTTGAGGTTCAGAAAAAAGTTCGACGACGGAGCCCTCCTTTTATAGAACTTATTTCTGACCTTATGTCTATCAGTTACCTCGTGATGACCAACGTTGGCTCTCGTGATGTTTTGGTTCGGATGTGTTCCTTGCCGATCGGTGTGCTTAGATCCCAATTCACTCGCGCTGTATATGCATGGCCCAGATAAACCGTTCAATGAAGATTCAATGATTATGAAACTGCAGGGACGGGGAGCGACTTGCGCCACTTTCCTCAACAATCATTTCTTTCCATTACAAAAGCCTGGGACTAACCCTGCGAATCCCGAAATGTTAGAAGATATAAGTGGAAGTTGGTGTGAGGACTTTTGTTGCAAGTCGGGGGATTAGTAGGAGCGCGTTTGGGGGTTATGTTGCATATCGCGAGATTAGTAGGAGGTCACTTGTGGCCCTTATCCGGGGCCTAACTCCCCAAAGGATAATTAGGGTCTGTTGGTTGAGAAGAGAAGTTTGTCATCGCTTGGATTCGCTCCAATGTATATATAGTGTACAATTGTCCTGTTTTATATCATTACTCCCATTTCTTTTTAGCTTGTATACACAGATATGATAATATTTACTTCCCGTTCATCAGACGCCAGAAATGCATAACACACCACCACTTTCTCTCTATTTACACTCGCATCTCAACTGCATCCCTAAGCGCCCTTATCGGCAATCTTTGGCCCGGTCCCAGCACTCTTCCTTGCCGCATCTTCCTTCTCACTCTGCTTCTCCGCATGCTTCCTTTCCTTCTCCTCCGCCTCCTTGTGGTCTACCTTGCCGGCGCTCTTGTGCTCGCGCGCGATCTTGTTCTTTGCTTCCTTTTCGTTGGGGTGTGTTTGTATTTCTCTCTTGGGGGCTGCATCCTTCTTAGCGCCGGCATCCTTCTTAGGAGATTCGTCCTTCTTAGGAGCATCGTGTTTCTTAGGAGCTTCAGAGGCTTCGGACTTCGCTGCGTCTTCGCGGGCGGCGATCTTGCGCTCTTCGGCTTCTACCATGTCTATTTTTCCTGTTAGCAAAGACAAAGTATAATTTGTAAAGGCACAAAGTGAACATACCACGCCACAAGTCCTCGCCCTGGTAAGATTCGTGATGAATCCGCTTCTCAATGATCTTCTTATGCTCCGGATCATTTGGATCCAGATACTTGACCGTCTCCCAGCGTCCCTTGCCCTTACTCGCATCACCCACCTCAAACGCCGCCGACGCAATCAGCACCGCGAGCGTCAAGCCCTGCGCGTACACTCTTGCCTGCACCAGCTTCTGCGCGCCCGTCAGGTACTTGTTCCTGCTCACGATCCCAAACGCAATGCCCATGCTCGCCACCCATGACGCTGTCACGATTGGGTACCTGTTCTCGCGGCCCCAGTCCTTCAAGCGCTGGAAAGTCGACTCGTTGCCGCGGGCCAGTTCCAGCTCGGTGCTGGCGTTGTCGCGGTATTGGCGCTGCGGGTCGCGTGCGTTCTCGTAGTTGCGCGAGGCGCGGTCGGCTTGCACGATGGCGGAGAAGGTACCGGCGGAAGTTACGAGGAAGGTTTTGAGGGGCAGAGTGAGCGAGCGGAAGGTGGGGAATCGTTTGTGGGATAGGACGACTGCTGTTCCGCCCTGCGAGTGTTAGCTTTGTGGCATGCTGTTGGAGTGCAGGGGACATACGATTAATACACCAAGGCCACCGCCGGTGAGACCGCCTTTTAGGGTGGCATTGTAATGCTCTTGCTCTTCTTCCTTGGTGAGAATCTTCATCTTGCTGGATTGTGGGTTGTTAAAGATAGGTTATCGTGGTCGTTGAGTTCGTGGGATTTGAATGTCTAGAACAGGGATTTAGATGTCGTGTGCTGCTGAATCAATTGGATTGATGTAATCTCGAATCGCTTGTTTCGCGATTGAAGGAGTCGTGGGGGATGTCGCTGCTGTTTACCCTCGGCGAAACCTTCTTATGTAGGATTTATTCGTCTGACGTCGTCAATGATTTTTGGGGAAAAAGATTGAGGAACAGTGAACTTTCTGCTGAATATATCTGAATTTTTTTTTTGTAAACAGCAAAGACGTCGAGTTATGGATTACAAATCAAATCTCGGAGATGCGCAGATGTTTGAAGTCGTATGTCTTCTGCTGCAGTGATTAAGCTCTTTGCAGTCATGACGTGACGTCTGATAGACGAGATCCCGAGAAATGTCCAGCTCCGGATTGCGGTCGGTTTGATCTCGTGACCGGATATATAACTTCATCTTTACCTTGATATAAGACCTCACTTATTGATCACAAAATGCGTTAGGAAAGAAAAGAAAACACCTCCTGCAAGTGTCTCTTTTCGTCTTGTTCCTTGATGTTATTGCCGTTTTTAGGCGTATGGGTGACAAGGAGATGGAGTCTGATTCGAGCGCAAGAAGGCGCCGCGTATGCAGCACGAAGAGCCACCATCCAGTCACAAAGTATTATATATTACTAGATATATTCAGAAGCAAGTCATCCAGGACTTGCCAGGGTGAGGGATGCGGCGCTGACATGTGTGCAACCTTTACGCAGCGCCACTAGTAAAGCTATCTCATTAACGTTCCGCTGCTGGGAGAGCACTTACAAAACGGTCCCAGACTGCAGCAGACTACGCAAACATAGGGGATTAGTCACACCAGACTTGTAATCAAGAATGCACCAACGCTGGTGCATTGCCGTTGCCATTGCCTCTCGGACCCTTTAGCCCAGCAACTGGGCATATGGGAATATGGGAATAGGCCGGCCTGCTCCTGCTGTGGACGGCGGCGGGCTTGCCTTGCGGACCCAGCTTCGAAATTGATCAAGATCTCGTCTCACCTGCCCGAGGGCAACGCGAGCTCGAGTTCGAGTTCGAGTCGTTCAAGGGAAATAATCGACAAGACATTCGCTTGCCGGGTTGATCTTCACGATGTTTAGCCAGTACTGTAACTCCCACCGCCACGTTTCTGGTGCTGTACTTTCGGCACCGGTGCCGGTATACGTATGCGTCGGCCGAGTACAAAGTAAGGATGCTAATGTACTCCTCATGTACAGCTCACGTTGATATACAGCTCATGCTTGAAGCCGCTGACCTGCTTCTGCTCCGTGCTGCCGTGCATGAGTCGCTTCAAGGTTCTCAAGAATTAAGGGGGGAGGGGGAGAGTTCGAATTTGGCTTCTGCCTCACGGACCCTTCTCCCTACAGCCAGCCCACCCAGTCCAGAAGGATGAACCGATGAACCTCGTTGCCCGAGGGTAAAGCATGGAAATGACTCTGTACATAGATTTGTAGTCGTAGACTCCGTAGACTCCGTAGACGAGCGGGCCTGCTACGTCGAGCTGGAAGGATTGGTATAACGTTTTCCAGTAGTTTATGGTAAACCGGTACTAGATCTGTTCTTGTTCTTCTTCTTGTTTCCTAGCTCCCATATAGAACCATACTTCGAAGTAGGGGTGCCAGAAAGTCTCATTACCGCACTTTACATCACTGCATCATTCCATCTATAACTCGCCCGCGTCCGCGCTCCCAGACTAGCTGCCACGCAAACCACCGAATTGTTCTCAATATTAATTTGACGGAAGAACGATTATATACTTAATTGTAACTGTTTAATTATAGTAGCTGCCGACGCCATTGCCGCCCATCCAGCTACTTACACTATACACCGCTCCAAAGGGAAAGGGTTGGTACAACGTCTCGTCTCGCCTTCACACCGTTCTTCTTGTCCCGCCTACAAACGGCGCCTTTGCCTCCCACCCATCCATCCGACTTACTCACGTACTCAAACCTACCTTCTGTGTACACCATCCCATATTCATCTGGGCCTCATCTTTCGCGCTGCATTATCTCTCCAACAATAAATATATATCATTGGACCTTGCCCCGTTGTTTGTCCAGAGGTATCCGCCGGGTTGTGGAGTGCCACTATGACTTCTCTCCTCACCAATTGGTTGAAGAACCCTGATAAAGCGGCGGCAGCACCGACGTCTATCGCCCATCATGCTTCCCTCGAGGCCTCGCCTTTGACTTCATCCATCTCAACACCAGACTCCCTCGACGACCTGCCGTCGACTCCCAGCGATTGCGATCGGTTTACGATGCCGATAACCTCTCCAATAGATATCGCCACACCCACTCGAAATTCATCTTCATCCCCCTCGTCGCAAGGCCAAAAGCCCACCACGTCGGCGAACTTCCACGAGACCGATTCTCGGACCTCCGCCATGATGAGCGGCACCGCATTTGATTCCAGCATGGGCATGGGCAGGTCACGGCAGGACTCATTTGCCGGCGCAAAGCCAATCTCCATGAACAATCCCAATAGAAACGCAGAGGGTCGGATGCGGCGAGAGAGTTTGGCGGGCAGCCTGGTACAAGGCATGAGCTGGGGAGGTGTCTCCGTTGGCAGCTGGATTCGAGACGAGTAAGTCAAATACTATCTTCTCATATACAAATGCTCGTGTCTGCCAAGTCCGAGTCTCTGGCCGAATGGCCACACGACGCCACCACTCATCTCAAAAACTAACCATCCTACAGTATAATCATGGCGGGCAACTCACCCTATCCCTACCAATCTCCCTCGTTCCATTCCTCATCCTACCTGCCAAAGCTTGAAGCAAACTTCATGAAAGATTTCGCATGCTGTGGCAAGACTCTACCTACGCTTCATGACCTGTTGCAACACTACGAGGAGTGCCATGCCCAACAGACCCCGCAGTCACTTCGAACAGCTTCGGCAGCAATGCGCGCAAGGGAGAACTCAACACCGAACAGCAAAGCTGCAATTGCTTCGCAGGCTGCGTCGGCGGTTCAACAGCAGGCACAACAGCAACACCAACCTCAGCCTTCTCGACCGCAGAGCTTACAAATGCCGCAAGGAGGGCCGAATGTGGGAGGAATTCAACTGATGCGCCAACAACAACAGTCGCAGCCCTCAACGCCAGTCCAAAATAATGTCCAACCAGCGGATACGGAGATGGAAGGTGTTGAAGATATGGAGATGGATGACGTGGGACCTATGGACAACCCTCCAGATACTTCAGTTCAGCAGCAGCACCAGCCTGTCCAAACAGCTCAGCTGTCAACGTTCGGCCAACCTCAGCGACCTGATCTGAATTTGAATTCCAGCGGTCTGCAACATTCTGGCCTTCGTACATCGCAGCCTACAACTCCAGCTACGTCAGGCTTCGGATTTCAAAATAACCCAACTGTCTCGTCAGTCAACACGCCTACATTAAGTGCACAGCCTCTTCAACAACACCAGCAAACGTTTTCTCCTGATACCTCGGTTCCGGGTACTCCTGCCGGGGAGATGGAAGATGACTTCTCGGGTATGCCCATGAATATGAATATGAATATGGGAATGGGCTTTGGATATGGTGGATTCGGCGATAATCTTGGACTGGACCTCTGCATTGACGAACCTGCCAAGAGATTGTATAGTCCTAATGGGGCTTTCAACAGTCAAAGAGCACTTCACCAGCAATTCTCTCAATTTGGCTTGGGTCAAGGTCAGGCGCAGCTCAATGGCAATCAAGAAATGATGAGACAGTTCCGGAATCAACAACTTATGCAGGGAATGGGAAATTCTCAAGCAGCTATGATGCTACAGGCAGAAGAGCACAAGCCATTCAGATGTCCTGTGATTGGCTGCGAGAAAGCTTACAAGAATCAAAACGGCCTCAAGTACATATTCACGATTTATACGAAGTAGCAAGAACTAATATCGATACAGGTACCATAAGACACACGGTCACCAAACTCAGCAATTACACGAGAACGGTGACGGCACCTTCTCCATCGTTAATCCAGAGACATCCACTCCATACCCTGGCACCATGGGCATGGAAAAGGAGAAGCCTTACAAGTGCGAAGTCTGTGGCAAGCGATACAAGAACCTTAACGGCCTC
Organism: Lachnellula suecica; assembly: GCA_007825345.1. Lineage (NCBI taxonomy): Eukaryota > Fungi > Ascomycota > Leotiomycetes > Helotiales > Lachnaceae > Lachnellula > Lachnellula suecica. Next base: position 11,471 of record QGMK01000806.1, read on the forward strand.
AAATATGTAAGCTAATTCCCGAATCTTCCGTGCAGACTCTCGGCTAACAATTTCATAGCATAAGCAACACTCGCCTCCCTGCAACCCCGAACTCAAGCTCAATAGCCACATGGCTGCTGCTGGCTTAGGCGGAATGGGCGTCAACGTCGCCGGCTTACCAGGCATCGGCGAAGACACCATGATGTGAAGCACCAACACACCACATTACACCACTTTCCTATTCTCCCATCATAAACCGGCGTCCTGTTCACATTCATCCAAAAAATTCCCGCTGCATTGGGCCGGAGTTCTGCTTTTTCGTCCTTTTTTGCTTGCGCTTGCCATCACGAGCTAAGACTATACCCCGGATAGATTGATTGTGGGCGAAAGAGAGACTTTGGGAACTGATAGACATGCTTTTAACGACCCTCCACGGCACCACAAAACACCTACCATTCTCGGTCTATATTTCCGTTCCGCCTGGCGGTATATTCGCTCGTTGTTTTCACTTCCTTTACATTTTCCTTGTCCAAAAAAAAAGTTGCGTCTCTTTCTTTTCTTTCATGTGTCTATCTTTGGGCGGATTAATGGGCGGGCGTCTATAATATGGGTGGGGCAAACGTGGTGTTCATAGATTGTTTTTATTTGCGTTTGTTCAAAACGAATGGCAGGCTAGCTAGCACGGGCTTTTGTATTTATGGCTGGATGAGGAGTTATGCTTGTGGTGGAGGACTGCTTTTAGATGGCAGCCAGGCGAGCATGGCGATGATCTCGTGAGATTGAAGAAGGGGGAGATACATACTGTTCGGGTATACTAGAAAGCGAATGCGATCTTGTTGAGTTACAGCTACCCAAGGTGCGACTACAGAAAAGGGGTTCGCACGTGAGAAATGTGATGCGATGATATGATGTAAATGAATTGAGTTCAGGGATGTTGGATCCCTTAGTTTGCAGCTGCAGCTGCGGCCATGGCAGAACTACATAATGAACATGTAATCCCCATCTTCATGCCCGGCTTTCGCGTCTGAAATGAATGGGGAACAAATGGAATGAGCGCAACGTCACGTCAGGATCTCCGTTGCTTCATGTACATGTGTCGCGATGGGGCGATGATCGGGTGTTAGAGTTTGCGAGTCATGTTTTGGGTGGTGAGGCTTCGGGGGATCAGATGGTTTATTTGCGCCTTGTGGTTGTCCAGGGCGCCTTGCTTGATTGAGGTTTATTTACTTGTTTGGGAGGAAAGTGGGCGTTGGCGTTGTCATCACTTTGTTTTTTTCGCCAAGAGAGCCCCGTGGGGAGGGGAACTGGGTGTTGCCCTTGATTTCGAGATTGTGATGAGCGTCGGCGGAATTGAGGGGTGGGGTGGAGATGTGAAGCGTGTGTTGCTGCTCTAAGTGAGTTAATTGCCTTGGATACTCCCGCGTTCGCCGCCGCTGGTTGGTGTAAAGACGGTGGGTTTGAGGTGGTTGGAGATGTGTGGACGGAAGTGGAAATACAATAGAGCTGGAAGTGGAGTGGGTTTTGGTCCCTGCATGCGCTTTCGTTTGTGGCTGGCTGTACAATACCGGTACCGTCCCGTCTACTCGAGTAATTCCTGCTTCATACTTACCTTACTCTTGCTGCGGCTATTCGTTATTTATGACTTGCCACGTTTTTGTGTAGACGGCCTTTCTATTCCGCCTCCGCCTCCACTTCCACCTTCAGACCCCGTGAAACCAGCGAGTCTCGTGGCCACGGCTTTCCGTCCAGCTCGGTGTTTCTATTACCACACCGCTCCCCACCCTGTGGAGGCGAAGGCTGGGAAGCGCTGGGCGATGGAACTTCTAGGCGCCTTCTAGCGTTGATGGAGAGTTCAATTGCCGTGCCGGGATTGGGCCGAGGCTAGAGGCGACAAGGCTTGGATGCTGCGTGGCGATGAGGCTCAGAGTCTCGGACGGGATCAGCGGTACAGTCTGGTAAGCATGAACTTGTCTGTCAGATCTCAGATCTGCATCGAGCGGAATCTGGACTAGGAAAGGGACGAGTAAGTCACCGGAGACGCTCGGTGTTTGAAGGCCAAGGTGAGTAGCAGTTCGTAGTCCTGCATTGGTGACTGCGTAGTCTCGTGCTTATGTTTGTTGACTCGTCTGTTTGAGGTTTGTTTGCCTCGGTGCTCGGATATCACGGTGTTGTTGCTCGTAGAGGTGTCGTTGAAAAGACCAATTTGATTCCGCTTCTAAGTACCAAGCCTATAGATGGTAAGTAGCAGCTTGTATTTTCCGTAGTTCATGCGCAGTCTAGTGCTTCTGCTCCTTATGCTCTCTAGTAGGTTTTTGGTAAGGGTGTTCAAATTTGGTGTAAGGGTGTCCGAAATAGGGAGGAAACAACAAGTGGTGGTGTTGTTGTTTTGAGGATGTAGTAAGGAAATTGAGGTAAGTTCGGGGGTGCCGGTCTCTTAACATGGTTCAATAGTTAGGGAAGTACTAAGGAAGCCCTTTGCTCTTTCCCTTTCCACTGATACGGCCTTTTATAAGCACCATCACGTGGTCCACCCCCTTTTCGGAAGCGACAGCCAGAACTGGGCGCTCCTTCCTCAGCAGCGTAAAGCAGTGTTTTAGTAGAACAACGTGACACAGTTTTCTCTCATATACACCTCTCATACAACAAAAGTTTTCAGTACCCAATTGTTCCTTTTTGATGCCGAACTCAGGCGATTCGAGTAAGTTGAGATCTAGCTGCATGCACCTCGTACTCAGAAGTTTTCTGCCAGAGAAAGTTGCTCCCTTGCAACCTCATGAACACACAGCCTTTTCTTATTTCCTCGCAAAGCGGAAATATGATTGGAAATGCCCGCAGACTTCTGAGTAAACGCAGCAGCCTACGGCTGCCGCCATCGAGAATTCGCATACCCTCCCTAATTTGCCCTGTCTTTAGTGCTAGAACGAAGTACTACGGCCTGATCGCCCAGCCTGCACATCGGCATCGTTGAGGCCCAGCCAATATACCCTCGCCAGCGGCAGTTAGCGGTGGCGGCTAGGTAGACGGGATGGTTCCAGGACTGCACATCTTCAGCGCCGGACTTGGAAATGTGGTTCTTGCACAAGCACCACATAGGGGCGTTGATGAATAGCTCAAAAAGTGTGGGCGCAGATAGCAAGGAGCGATGGTTTGCGTCTGCGGCGCAGTTGCAGGAGCTTGAGATGGGTCGAGAAGAGCCGAAGCCTTCTATCTGACGGCGCACGAGTACTGCGGGTAAGCTTGAGCCAACATTGTCGCTCTTGATTGCGTTGGGAAAGATGAGACCTCTCAGAATAGGAGAGAACCAATACACCATATCTCTTTGCCTCCAAAGCAACCCGGAACGGAAGAAGTTTGCTTACAATGCGGCAAACACCACCATACCTCCTTTCTACCGCATTCCAACCACTAGGCTCAGCATTTTACTTCAAAGCATTAAAGCCCCAGCTCACGGGCAGAGCTCCATCAACCCGCCGAGAAGAAGATTTCAGCAAGCGTCTCGTCTTGGCCCACCAAGCGAGAAACACGCCCAGACCTCCCACATTCCTCACGCTGAGCTTTGAGGCTTTGACGGCGGCGGTGAGAGAGAGCAGGCAACTGAACTATCTACCCTAGCTGCTAGATTGAACATCTCGAGTATGAGGAAAGAGATAAAGGGTGACCAAGGTAGGTCGACAGATATGAAAGAGCAAAATGAGCGAGATGCCTTGAGAGAACGGCTGCTACGTATGTGTTACATTCTTATTCTCGTATGAATATGACTTCCGAGCTTATACACGTATATTGTAGGACCGCGATCGTGTACAGTACGTTGCGAGCGACCTGAAATAATGCCATAGTAAATGAAGAGGAAATAAAAGACATACAATCTGCGCTTGCAGTAACAACCTTGGGAGAGGAAAAATATATTTTCGCAGTGCATTGGCCTTTTTGATACATCTCGCAATGGGGAAGACATTAAAAGGTGGTTTCTGGGAGGTTGGGTATTCAGGTGTCGCTTTGATCTCATGTAAATAATGGCACTTCGATATGGAGAAGGCGAGCAAAGAAGTACGGTATTGTACTCACTGGGTTATATACATAAAGCATCATATATAATCATAAATCATCAAGCCGTAACCTAACTCCAGCCGCTCGATCTTCAAACTCCCCATCCAATCTCGATATATAACCAGGATGGCTCACCAATATACGCTGGAAATACTTATTCTGCTGGTTTCATACACACTTGCAAGCTCCCTCGCCCCGCAACAGCCCCCGCAACCTCAGACATCAATACTGAAATGGCTAATTTGGCTGTAATAAGCATGCACAGCCAGCTCCAGCACCTGTACATCCCCAAACACCTCACTCCCGTCAAAGCCCCCCACAACCACCAGTCGACTATCATGCAGTACCGCGCCATGGTAGCCCCTCGGCTTCGGGCCCACTCCATAAATGCGCCTCTTGTCCCAAACCATTGTGACCAAATTGAGCAGCAGAACCTCGTTGGAGTATTCCACACCATCATGGCCGCCAATCACAAACAAATAGGAGCCAACGATAGTAGCGGTGTGCGAGAGGCGTGGGTAGGAGAGCGGTATGTTAACAGGCGAGAACAACAACGTTTCTACGTCAAATACCCAGACGTCGCGGAAACATTCACCGCCATCCGAGCCGCCGAATATGATGAGCTTGCTGCCAACCATGTTCGCGGTGTGGTAGCCCCGCGCCTTGGGTTTCATTTTATCGTCTGAGGATGAAGATGATGGGGCCGAGATGAGTTTCCAGGACATCTTGTTTGTGTCTGCAACGTCAAGTCTCCAGACATCGTTTAGTGCCCTAACTCCATCTCCACCGCCAAAGACGTAGATGCCGTTCCTGTAGAAGCAGGCTGTGTGTGCTCGCCTTTTGCTGGGCTGCCGCTCCCCGCCTATTTTGGGCTTGCTCCACCGGAAGTTGACCGTATCGAGCACGTATACATCGTTGTAATATGCTGGTCCATCACCACCGCCAAAAACTATGAGCTTCTTGCCAACGGCCGTACAGGTCATAGCTCGCAAGGGAACCGGTATCTCACCGCAGACATGCGGGGAGGAAAAGTAGAAAGCGTCTGCATCTAAAACGTACAGCTCATTGAAGCAGCTGCGAGAGTCACACCCGCCAAATACGTAGATATTGGAGCCGATTAAAGTACTGGTATGTGCTCGCAGGGCAGTATGTGAGGCTCCTGAGACCGGGGCACGCGACCAGTACATGCCACTCGCTGGTGCTGGCTCCACATCTGGCGCAGTCTTTGGGTCGGGGAGAGGGGGAAACGGGATATGTGGTCCGCGGGGAGGTCGCTGGGCGGGAGTTGCTATTCGGGCAGTGACGGGTGAGGGGTTACCTTCTCGATTCGATTTCGGGGCAATGGCAGATGTAGAACGTATATTTAGGGGTCTTCGAGGGTCGGGATAGCTTGGTGAGGCTGAGACTG